>PVIW01015277.1:0-20316 GCA_004026585.1 Noctilio leporinus | reverse complement strand
GTGCTGGAAACAGCCTAGGTGCCCATCAGTGGATGATTGGATCAAAAAACTTTGGTACATTTACACAATGGAATTCTATGTAGCAGAAAGAAAGAAGGAACTTGTACCCTTTGCAACAACATGGATGGAACTGGAGAGTATTATGCTTAGTGAAATAAGCCAGTCAGTGAAGGACAAATATCATATGATCTCACCCATTACAGGACCATAATGAGCAAAACTAACAAGCGAAACAGAACCAAGTATATGAATACAAAGAATAGGCCTTCAGTGGTCAGGGGGAAAGGGGTTGTGGTGGGGGTTTGGCGGAGGCAAGAAAGGGGAGCAGCTTAAACAAGAACCTAGTATAAAGGAACCATGGACATGGACAACAGGTGGGATTGACTTTGGGGGGAATGGGTGGGTGGGGAGGGGGACAGAGGGGAGCAAAATGGATTTGGATGTAATAGAACAACAATAAAATAAATAAATAAATAAATAAATAAATTTCTGACTTAAAAAAAAAAATTCCTAAAAATAATCCAATGATTGTTTTTCTTTTGTTGTGAGACTTCTAGAAGCCCGTTCAGTACTTTTACTATGAAGTGCTGTCCTAAATAGCAAAACACTCCAGGAGCTAAAACATTGCCAGGTAATTCCAAGGATAAGCAAGAAAGATCTGTCCAAGGAGATTCATATAAAATAAACTGCAAAATACATTACAATCTAAAAAAATCCTTATTATTTTAAATGAGACTACTTTCATGTACCACTCACAGATACCAGGGAGAAAGAAATTGACAGCAGTATGTAATATAATTTAAGGACTATTGTTGTTTTAAAGATTTTTGTCATGAAACAGAAATTTCTTGGCACTTTCAGTTTTTATGTTGTCATATTTTCATAGAAAATTTACTAAATAGACAAAATATCCAGACCAAATAATAATCTCTCTTTCCCTCTCTCTCACACACATCATACACATACATACATACACACACACACACACACACACACACACTCACACACACATACATGCCTCCTGCCTTCTCTGATGTATTTGTGTTTACATGCTTGGGAAGAGCTAACAGTCCATTTTGGCATCCAACTAATAACACTGAAACTGAGCATGTGCTTGTATCTTTGTAGTAAATCACAAGATAAGAGCAACTCCTTTAGTAGTAGGACCTAAAAAGGATGAAATAAATACATAATTGTCTTCTGAGAAAAAGAAATTATATAACTAAATCTGACTATCTTGTCTTGGTTAACATATTGTTGACCAGTCACAAAAAACTCATGTTTTCAAACCCAAATGTTGTTGACCTATAACAAGTTAACTCATGCTTGCACTTGCATTAGCTTTTGCCATAAAATTGCTGGTCAGCAATGGGTTAATGAACAGATGGATGTAGTTTGCAAAGTGAGTTAACTTGTGTTTGCACTTACATTAGTTTTTGCATAAAATTGCCTGCCAGCAATGTGTTAATAGCAAAAGATTTCTGCTTTTCTCTTCTTTCTGTATTTTTTATATTTATGGATTTTGTACATCCCTAACATGTTTTGCAGAAATATACACAATCAGTTTAAAAATATGGTAAGCCAACATAATGAAAGGCAGTGATTCTCAAATTTGATCATGCATCAGAATCATCTGGGAAAGAGAAATTTGTTTTACACAGATTGCTGTGCCTGACTCTAAAACTTTCTGATTCAATAGGTCTGTGCAAAACCTGAAACTGCATTTCTAATCAATTCCCAAGTTATGCTCTTGCTTTGGTTGGAAGATCACAATTTGAGAACCAGTGATGTACTAGAATGATTACTGGCTTCACTTAAATTCAGAGAACCAAGGTTCTGGCCTCAGCTACACTGTGTGACTGGAGATGTGATATTTAACTCTTTGGATCAGCTTCTCAACGGTGAAATAAGCAATTTGCACTGGATTGCACTGGTCAAGATCTCTAACACCAATGATCAATGAATACTATGCTTCCTTTTCAGTCTCCTTCCCAGGAAAACTCCATGCCAAACAGTGTTACCTCTTCATCACATTCAGGGATTTCTCTTTTTGACTCAGTCTCCAGCAGTGGTTTGCAAAGGGTACGGGAAGTAGCAGAAACAATTAAATACATCTATTTCTATTTCCTAGTTCTAAAAAGTAAAATGCTTTACAATTCTTTATCTCTTCTTCCCATGCTTAGTAGAAAGAGGGGCTATACTGTAGGCTTTGGTTGAAAGAGGCCATCCTTCATGGGGTCTATAATAACAGTAACAGCAAAAGCAATATTATTATAAGGTCTTTACATGCATCACTTAGCCTCCTTGCACCAAAACAGCCCTTCTTTGAAATTCTGGAGTCACTCCTACTGAAGTCCTTTGAAGCAGAGGGTTAGCATTTTGAGTACTACTGATAACGTATTAGGGGGTTGTGGAGATAGGCGGATACCTAATAAGTTATTTTGAGTTCTCTGAAGTTAATAACATTCTATTTTGTTCTATTTTTGGTACAATTAGAATGATTTTGATAGTAATTTAATAATTAAGGCAATTTTCTTCAGCACTTTAAAGAAAGATAATTCTTTTTTTTTTTTTTTTTTTGTTGGACACTTCACATTTTTATTTAGTAGACACTCATACAGTGCTTACTATGATATCAGGTGCTCTTCCCAGTGCTTCACAAACACCAAGTGATTGAATACTCACAACAATCAGGGTTGACTTATCCAATAAGCATAGTGCTAGGGTCCATGGAAAAAGTTTTAATTTCTTTAAAGTCAAGAGAAAAAATGAAATAATAATAACAATGAATATATAATAAGGAACTCAACCTGGATTACATTCATCTTTATATCAGTGCCATCATAAAATACAAATTTTAAATATTATTTTATGGAAGGAGGGGCTTATGAAGGCAAATGTATGTAGGGACCATAAAAATCATAAAGTGGTTCTAATACCAACTGTACTTTTATTTTAACTTTATAGACGAAAGGGCCGAAGCACACATTAGTGACTTGCCAGTGCCACGCAGGTTCTGTTCACAGAGATGAGACTCAAGCCAGGCCGTTTGCTTTTAGAGCTACAAAGAACACTGCTGTGTTATGCTAATGTGCTGATCCATGATATATTTCACATGAATTTTCTAGATAGCTAAAAAATTAGGTCTCTACAAATCAAACTTTTCTTTCTTTCTTTCTTTTTCTTCCTTCCTTTCTTTCTTTTAAAGAAAGATAATTCTTTAAACTGCATTTATGTACCCTGTTTATGAGATTGTTACTTTCATTTGGTGTGCCTTAAAGTGAATTTTCATGGCAATTAGAGTTTTATATTTCTTTAGTGTTATGTTCATTATGTTGTGGGACTGAGGAGGCTACAGGGGAGTGAAATCTCACCCTTAGGCTACCCCCTGACCCAGGTGCTGTCCCAGACAATTTACTTTCCCAGCAGACGTTCCCCAAGGCTTGTCTCCATTTTGTGGACTGGGTCAAGTGCTGTGGGAGGAATTAGTTCCTGATCCTTACAAGGGGCTCACAGACATGTAGGACTAACAAACGTAAAAAAATACAGCTACAACAGCTACGTTAAAAGCAATGTGTTAATGAACAGATGGATATAGTTTGCAACATGAGTAAACTCGTGTTTGCAGTTGTATTAATTTTTGCATAAAATTGCCTGCCAACAATGTGTTAATAGCAAAAGATTCCTGCTTTTCTCTTCTTTCTGTATTTTTAAAATATTTATGGATTTTGTACATCCCTGACATGTTTTGCAGAAGTATACACCAGTGTGTTAACAGAACTTTGATTGGGGTAAAATATGGCATTAAAAGAATAAAAAGAGTGGGTTACAGATCCACTGCTAGCAAACATTTTCCCAAACATCATGCTGCATGAAAAATCAATTTTAGATGAATTGTAGATCTAAATATGCAAAACACAATATAAAGTATTTAGAATACCTAACAAAGATTTTTTACACAAAATACAAAAAGCACAAATTATAAAATTTGATAATCTGTTTGTATTAAAGTTAATAACTTCCATTTGTCTAAAACAATAATACCAAGACAATAAAATAAGTCACAGAGTGAAAAACAATATGGAAAAAAGCCATATTTCCAACAAAAAATGTCTTGTCCAAAATATTTTTAAAACTTCTATAATACAATAGAAAAAATATTAAAACCTTAATAAAAATAACACAAAGGGGGTAGGGGAAGCTATAACAGTCTCTTCTTCAAAGAAAATATCCAATTGGCCAATAATAATATATAAAGAGGATTAATTTTTTTAGTCTTCTTGGAAATGCAAATTAAAACTAGATGAAAATAATCAAAGATAAAAGATGGCAGTAGGGGAAAGGAAAGTTACACTCACTTTCTTCCAGGACCAAACTGAAATTACAACTAAAATATAGAACAATCAACCTGAAAACCCAACTGAGGAACTGTAATAATTAAGTAATTACAAAAGAGGCCACATTGAAACTGGTAGGAAGGGAAGACATCCAACCAAAAACCCAAAATATTGGATGGAGCACTCCTCTCCATATGATATCAATTACAAGAAAAAACTGAAAAATACACAAATATGGCAAGGCTAAATAACACATTATTAAGCAATGAATGGGTTAAAAATTAAATAAAGAAAAGAAATGTAAAAGTAGCTTGAAACAAATAACAATGAGAACAGAACCACCCAAAATCTTTGGGACACAGCAAGAAAATGAAACCCAAAATAAGAAAAAAATATATAAAAATCTAACCTTACACTTAAATGAACAAGGAAATGAAGAACAAACAAAGCCCAAAGTGTGTAGAAGAAAGAAAAATAAGAGCACAAATAAATAGAGTCTAAAAAACAGTACAGGAAACAATTCAAAGAATCAATGAAACCAAGAGATGCTTCTTTGAAAAAATAAATAAGGCTGTAAAGCTTTATCCAGACTCATCAAGAAAAAGAATGGACCCAAATAAAGTAAAATCAGAAATGAAAGAGAAGTGACAACTGATATAATAAATATACAAACAATTACAATAAATATTATGAACAATTATATGCCACTACTTGGACAATCTGGACAAAATGGTTAAATTTCTAAAAACATAAAATCTCCCAAAAGTGAATCCAAAAAGACTGAAAATCTGAACAGACTTATTATAGCTAATAACATTGAAGCAATAATCAAAAACCTTCTAACAAATGAAATTCCTGACTGGATGGCTTTAAAGGTGAATTTTACCAAACATTCAAAGAAGAACTAACATCTAGCCTTCTCAAACTATGCCAAAATATTCAAGAGGAGGAAGGACTCCCAAGTTCATTTCATGAAGCCAGTATTAGCCTAATTCCAAAACCCTACATAGATTAAGATGCTACAATGAAAGCAAGCTACAGGCCAATGTCTCTGATGAACAGAAATGCAATAATCTTCAACAAAATATTAGTAAACTGAAATCAGCAATATAGTAGAAATATCATATATTATAAGCAAATGGGACCTATTTCTGGTATATAAAGTTGGTACAATATCTGTAAATGAATAAACATTAACACCATATAAACATAATGAAGAATAAAAAACATGTCATCACATCAGAAGAAATTTTTCATAAAATCCAACACCCATTTATGATAAAAACTCTCAGCAGGGTGGGAGGAGAGGGAACATACTTCACTGTAATAAAGACCATATATGAGAAATCCAAAGCTAACATCATGCTCAATGGGAAATAAACTAAGTGTTTCCCTTAAGATTAGGAACAAGACATTGGTGTCTGCATTCACCACTCTTCTTCAACATAGTACTGAAAGTCCTAGCTATAGCAATCAGACAAAATGAAATAAAAGGTATCCAAATTGAAAAGAAAGAAGTAAAACTGTCATTTTTTGCAGATGACATGATACTGAATAGAGAGGGCCCCTAATTTCACCAACAAACTACTGAAACTGACAAATGAATTCAGCAAAGTAGCAGAATACAAAATAAATATTCAGAAATTGGTTGCATTTTTATACACCAATAGTGAACTACCAGAGAGGAAAACTAAGAAAACAATCTTATTTACAATTGCATAAAAATACCTAAGAATAAATTTAGCCAAGAAGGTAAACAACCTGTACTCAGAAAACTATAAAACACTGAAGAGCTGATGCTGTATCTATTCATAGTTTTCATTGCCTCTGTTGATATGGTGCTATCACTTCCCTTTATTCTGCCCTTTGTTTTCCATCTAAACTTGCTATATTAATCTTGGTTCTTCATCTACATGGCTTGGCCTGGGACCTAATTTCTCATTCTCAACTTCTGATTCAATGTTTCACTAATAAAGTCCTATAGCAGGCTAGTTCTTTTATTTTCTATAAATTTTGTTCAAGGTCCTTGTTTAAATTTATTATTTAAATTTTTACTTCTTTTGTATTTTTTCTTGTTTTTGCTTAATGATTTTTATGTTCTTGTTATAATTTCATATTTACTATTAAATTATTTGCCTGGCTGCCATTTTCCCTCAAATCTAGAACTTAAAAAAAAAATAGCCTTTATCTTTACTTTTCTGTCCAGCAGGATACAGTGGGGGGTGAAGTGGAATATAAGAAGCTGTTTCTCAGTTTTTACCCTTCAGTTCCAGCTGAAAAGAGCCAGGTCATCTGACATGCCCTAGGAAAGGTAGGGGAAGGATTCAAAAATGATAACTAAAATAAGTGCTTCACAGTTATCCAAAGTGGCTTAACCCATTACCTTTCTTACAAATTTAGCTAAGAAGCTATCTGACCCTGAGTCCATTTATAGAATTATTTGGCTCTGCTTGTATTTTTTAATTTTGGAACTAAATCCTCTAGTTCTTTATTGGGGCCACTGATAAAAAACAAGAGAATAGGTAATTTTCTTAATTCATATGAAGGTTTTGGCCAGAAATTTTGCAAACACTAGAATAAATTTTTCATTTGTACTATAATGCCTAGACAAGCTCAACTTATATTTTTTGGGGTCTCTTTCTCAAAGACCAAACTTCAAACACATTGCTGCTCTATGTCACAGCACAGGCAGAGGAAAGCACCACACTAGCTGTAGCAGCAGCAGTTGAAGGAAACCTTGCACTTTTGGCCAGTCTGGGATGGACCCAGTTTGCTCTCCTGCCCTGGAAATAAACATACTTTATTTCATGGACCAAAAGCAAAGTTCCTCAGAGAAGAATGAATAAGCATGGCATCCATCGGGACAGGAAATGCTGAGGACATTATATTTCCTCCTGAGTACCCTGCCTGGATCATTTTAAATAATATAGGATTCACATCTTGAAGGGGAACAGGCAAATAAACATTATTTTTTACTTGAAAATTTTGAAAAAGATACAAGTAGAAGCATATACCATGCTCATGGATAAGATGAATTAATATTTCTAAAATGGCTGTACTACCCAAATAACCTATAGATTCAATGCAAATTCAATCAAAATACCAATGACATATTGCACAGAACTAAAGCAAAAATCAAAAAAAAAAAAAAAAAATATGTGAAGCCAAAAAGAATCTGAATATCCACAGCAATCTTTAAAAAAGAACAAAATTGGAGAAATCATGCTACATGATAACAAACTATACTACAAGGTCATAAGTACCTCTATGTTCATAGCAGCACTACTTACAATAGCCAAGTGCTGGAAACAGCCTAAGTGCCCATCAGTGGATGATTGGATCAAAAAACTTTAGTATAATGATATAATGGAATACCACACAGCAGAAAGAAGGAACTCCTAACATTTGCAACAACATGGATGGAACTAGAAAGTATTATGCTTAGTGATATAAGCCAGTCAATGAAAGACAAATACCATATGATCTCACCCATTTCAGGACAATAGTGAACAAAACAAATAAATACACAAAACAGAACCAGATACATGAATACAATGAATAGATAGATCTCCAGTGGGCAGAGGGGAGGAGGGTGGGGAGAAGAGGAGGCAAAGAAGGGGAGCATTTTAGTCAAGGGACTAGTATGGAAGAACCATGGACATGGACAACAAGTGGGATTGACTTTGCAGGGAATGGGTGGGTGGGGAAGGGGTCAGAGGGAAGGAAAAAGGGGATGGATATAATAAAACAACAATAAAATTAAATTTAAAAAAATGGGCAAAGGTCTGAATAGGCACCACTAAAGATGACACACAAATAGCCAAAAGATATATAAAAAGATGCTTACTGTCACTCCAATGTAAACATTGGAGAAATGCAAAGTAAAACAATGCGATACCTCCTCATACCTGTCAGAATGGCCATCATTAACAAATCAGCAAAAAACAAGTGCTGGTGAGGATGTGGGAAAAAAAGGAACCCTAGTGCACTGTTGGTTGGAATGCAGACTGGTGCAGCCACTATCAAAAACCACACAAAGGGTCCTCAAAAAATAAAAATTAGGGCTATGTTATGACCTAATGAGTCTACTTCTGGGAATATACCTAAAGAAACCCAAAACACTGTTTCAAAGGGATACATGCACCCCTATTTTTATTTCAGTGCTATTTACAATAGCCAAGATTTAGAAGCAGCTCAAGTGCCCATCAATAGGTGAATGGATAAAAAAAAAAAAAAAAAAATGTGGTACATTTATACAATGGAATATTACTCAGACATAAAAAGGAAAATCTTACTTTTTGCAACAGCATGGATGGTCCTGGAGTGTATTATGCTAAGTGAAATAAGCAAGTCAGAGAAAGCCAAATATGATATGGTTTTACCTATATGTGGAATCTAATGAACAAAACAAACAAACAAACAAAAGAGAAACAGATTCATAGAGAACAGATCAAAAGCTGTCAGAGGGCAGGGGGCCAAGTGAAAAAGGTGAAGGGATAAAGCATAAAAACACATTTCATAGACATAGATAACAGTATGATGATTACCAAAGGAAGAGCAGGGAGGAACAGGTAGAAGAGGATAAAGCAGGGATAAATGATGATGGAAGGAGACTTGACTTTGGGTGGCGAACATATAACGTAATATACAGATGATTTATTATAGAACTGTACACTTGAAATCTATATAATTTTATTATCCAATGTAACCATAATAAATTCAATAAAATATGAAAAGAATAAGTTATAACTAAATGTATCATAGATTAGTCCCCAAAATATACAATGAGTGAAAGAAGTCAAATATAAAACCTGTTATGGATTTAGCTATTTAATTCAACTTCAAAATGAGGAAAAACTAATCTATGGTCCAAAAGTACAGAATAGTGGTTATGTTTTAGGAATGAGGCAGCAGGGCCAGGAGGATGTGACTTAAAAGGGTTGAGATGGGCTTCTGAACTGTTAGCAATATTTTATTTCTTAATCTCTATGTCAGTTACACAGATGTCTTAACTTTAAAATCCATTGAGTTGTATACTTTTCTGTTTATAAGTTATAATTCTATAAAAATGTACTAAAGAATGAAAACACTATTTTTTTTTTACATTTTGAAAGTGTGAGTTTAATGGTGAGGAAATTGTTTTAAAGTATATACAATGTATCAATGTGTATTTTTTTATTTTTATTTTTAAAAAGAACAGTGAATTTTAATGCATTTTGGTGAAGTATATACTCTCTAGATCACTTGCCCTGGATCTGCCTTGTAGTTAACTCATCAGCCTAAGGCATTTAAATTTTAGTCCTTGGTAACTTGTTAAGATCTCTTTTCACTCCTCATTCACCCATTCCATATATGATTTTAGCATCAGAATTACTTCTTAAAAAACAAACAAACAAATTAAAAGTACTTTTCTTATCCCTGGACCAAAAATGCTATGAAATTGGATAGTCATCCTGATTGGATGGAGATTTGATTTAAACTTTGAAAAGTTATTCACATACATGACATTCCATTGTACATATTCTTCTATTACATGATGTTAGACAAAAGTTCTAAAAGTATTGACCATAGCTTTGCTAGTCACCAGTGGTTCCTGAAATGCATGTGCACATTCAAGAAGACTTAATTTCAAACAGATGAAATAAGAATAGAATCAGAGGTGCCTATGGTTGACTAAGCAAATACTGACATATGAAGCATTAGTACAATGAAATCTCAGGTTGAGGACCCAATTCCATTTAAATGTTCCAGATATAACTCTGAGACTCAGCAGTCAAGCTCTCAGTCTGCAGAAAGGGGGCTGAACATCTATAACAGTGCATGTATCTCTGCATGGAACTTAACCCTGCCCTTAAAATGGCAAGGTTTGGGGTAAGCGGACACATGGAGGCTCCTATATCAGATGGCAAAGTTGTAAATCAAGCACACCTATTCTCATTTTTACACAGGTTCACACGGCCTGGATCCCAGGGATTGTCCTAATGACCTAGAGACCAAAGAGCTACTGTCTTCTTATGCTGCCTGACATCACAAGATGTGGGATGAATTAGGTGAGGTAAAATGGATGAGAATACAACTCAAGACCAGGACTACTTGGGCTGTAACTGTACCAACACAGCTTGAGGAGTAATTAACTTGGCGAATCCCCTAGGAACCAAACCAATAGGTTTCCTTTCACCATGCTTCATTTTCAGACAAGAAATCTAGGCATTTTGAAGTGCCTCCCACTTCTGAGCATACTAGTTACTGAGCATACTAGCAACCCTCTGGGGGAATGCAGTAGTCCAGGTACCCAATCTTCCTAGATATGCATTGTGTGGAAATCTAAAACAGCTGACTTAAAAACAAAACAAAACAAAACAAAAACTAACAACTCATTTTTTCATTTCCAAAGAAGAAAGCTGTAGTTTTCTTCTCCCATTGGAATTGTTCAGGAGCATCCAGCCTTAAATTTTTGGTTTGTAGGAAATCTCTCAGTTACCCATTTTTCAAAAAATGGTATTAACTCAAAACAGAAAAAATAAGTCTGAGTATAAAATAAATTTATTGGAGAGTCTGTGGCTCACAGAATTGACAGGAAGAATAAAGAAAGAACCAGGTATAAAAAACAAGCAAAATCATCAGTGAGGGCCATCTTCTGAAAATTCTGCTTTCCTTGCCACTTCTGCACCCTGTGCCACCCAGCATGCCACTGCTGACACCATATAAGTCAATGTTTTTAACAGAACAGTTTCATGAAAATAATGTAATAAAATTCAAAACCAATTTGTAATTAAAAATAAAACATTTCTCTTTATGTTTTATTATACTTTGTTGTTCATGCTATTACAGTTGTCCCCACATTTCCCCTTCTGCCTGCTCCTAACCAGTATCCCCCCACCAAACATTTCCTAGAAATTAAAGGAAAGTTGGTAACTTTTAATAGATAATTATTAAACATCACTGACAAGCAACACTCTTAAATGGTAAATCTTGCTTTCAAAAATTAGTAATCAAAAACTTCCCAACAAAGAAAAATCCAAGCTTTACATGTGAATACAATAATCTAGGGACCCAATGCTACCAAACATTAAAGAATTAATACCATTTTATCTCAAATTATTCCAAAAGAAAACAGAAGAGGAAGAAATACTTTCAAATGCACTTTACTAGCATTACCCAAATATCAAAACCAGACAAGGATGCCACAAGAAAATAAAATTATAGGCTATTTAAATTAAGCATACTAGCCCTGGCTGGTAGCACAGTGGTTAAGGCGCCGGCCTGTGAACCCAAAGGTCGCAGGTTCGATTCCCCAGCCAGGGCACATAACAAGGTTGCAAACCAGGTCTCCAGTCAGGTCTGTGGCTGGAGGCAGGTGAAACGCAACCATACATTGATGTCTTCTCTCCCTCTCTGCCTCTCTCCCTTCCCCTCCTTCTAAAAATAATGAAATAAAATCTTAAAAAAAAAAAAAATAAGTAAGTAAGTAAATAAATAAATTAATTAAGCATACTAAAGAAGAGGGCTTTAGGGGAGATCCTGTTAGCCTAGATACCCCTATATAACATCGTTTCTGAGTTGTTTAGCAAGAATTTTTCTGTCATGTTTGTTTCATTCTTTCTCAACTACCTGTAAATGCCCCATTCTCACTTCTAAAATCTAATGCCCATTCTCCTTTCTTTCTCCTTTGTTCAAAATGTCTTATGCATATAATGCTGCTTCACTGTCTTTGGAATTTTCATGCCTATGTAAATTCCCCATGTACACATATTAAAACATTGTTTTTTCCTGTTAAAAGAAAATTATAGGCTAAAATCCCTGAAAAACATACATGCAAAAATCTTCAACTACATATTGGGAAGCAGAATTCAACAGTACATTAAAAGGATCATATGCCATGAACATGTGGGCTTTACCCCAATGATGCAAAGATTGTTCAACATATGTAAATCAAAAGTGTGAAAAACCACAGTAATAAAATGAAAGGTAAATATTGTATGATTTTCTCACTAGATAAAAAATATATTTGACAACATTCAACATTTTTTCATGGTAGGACCTCTCAACAAACTGGGTAATATGGGCACATATCACCACCTAATAAAGGCCATATATGACAAGTCCATAGTTAATATAATAGTCAATGATGAAAATCTAAAAGCTTTAACTTCCAAGACCAAGAATAAGACAAGGACGTTCACTCTAGTTATTTCTAGTCGACATAATACTATAAGTACTTGAAAGAGCAATTAAATGAGAAAAAAAGTACTAAAAATCATCCAAATAAGAAAGTAAAATTATTTCTGCAGATGACGTGATCTTATATATACTGTAGAAAACCCCAAATACACACACACACACACACACACACACACACACATTGTTAGAACTAATAGATTAACTCAGTAAAGTTGCAGGTTATAAAATTAATATATAGCCTTGGCTGATGGCTCAGTGGATAGGTGCCCACCTGCAAACCCAAAGGTCACTGGTTCAATTCCCAGCCAGTGCATATAACCAGATTACAAGCCACTTCTCCATCCAGATCCATAACTGGAGGCTGGTGGAAGGCAATTATATATTGATGTTTCTCTCCTTGTTTCCACCCTCCCTGCCCTTCTCTATAAAATTTAATGAATTAAAAATCTTTAAAATTAATTTGTAAGTAAACTATGTTTTTATACTTCAACAATAAACTATCAGAAAGAGAAATAAGGCACCGGCCTGCAAATCCAAAGGTTGCTGGTTCAATTCCCAGCTAGGGCACATAATCAGGTTGCAAACCAGGCCTCCAGCCAGATCAGTACCTGCAGGCAAGTGAAAGGCAACCATTTGCCAGAGACTGGGAAATAGGAAAATCTCCTTCTCTGCCTCTCTCCCTTCCCTGCTCTCTAAAACTAATAAATAAAATCTTTAAAAAAAATGAAAGAAAAATAAAGAAAACAATCACATTTATAATAGCAACAAAAATAATATAATACTTAAGAATAAATTTAATTAAGAAGGTAAAAAATCTGTACACTGAAAACTGAAAAAGACACAAAGAAATGGATATTCTATGCTCATGAATAAGAATAATTAATGTTGTTAAATGTCCATACCACACAAAACAACCTTCAGATTCAATGTAATCCCTATTAAAATTCCATTGACATTTTTCACAGAAATATAACAAATAATCCTACAATGTGCATGGAACCACAAAAGACTCCAAAAACAATTTTGAGAGAGAAAAACAAAGCAGGAAGCATCACATTTTCTGATTTAAAACTCTACTGCAAAGTTGTGGTAATCAAAACAGCATGGTATTGACATAAAAATAGATCAATGGAACAAAATAGCCTGAAAATAAATGCATACTTATATGCTCAATTAATTTTCACCAAAGAAACTAGGAATATTCAATGCAGAAAAGATAATCTCTTCAATAAATGGTATTGGGAAAACTGGATGGCCACATGCAAAGGAATTAAACTAGACCTCAATCTTATACCACACACAAAAATCAATTCATAATTGATTAAAGAATTGAAGGTAAGACCTAAAGTTAAGAAGGATAAAATATAGGAAATATAGAATAAAATATAGGGGAACATCATTTTAATGGTCTTGATAATGGTTTCTTTCTTTCCTTTTTTTTTTTTTTTAACACCAAAAGCTAAGGCAGCAAAAGCAAAAATAAACAAATAGGACTATATCAAACCAAAAGACTTCTGTACAGCAAAGGAAACAAACAAAATGAAAAGGCAACTTATGAAATTGGAGAAAACATTTGCAAATCACATATTTGATAAAGGGCTAATATGCAGAAAACAAGCATACAAGGAGTTCATACACCCCAAAGCAAAATAATAATGTTAATGAACAAAAGACCTGAATAGATATTTATTCAAAAAAGACATACAAATGGCCAACAGATACATTAAAAATCCTCAGTATTACTAATTCCCAGGGAAATGCAAATCAAAACTACAAGTTGTGACTTCACACCCTTAGAATTTCTATTCTTGAAGAAGAGATTAAAATGCCAACAAGGATGTGGAGAAAAGGGAATTCTTGTGTACTGCTGGTGAGAATGTAAACTGGTACAGCCACTATGGAAAAACAGTAGGAAGAGTACTCAAGAAATTAAAAATAAAACTATCATATGATACAGCAATCCTAGTTCTAGGTATATATTAAAAGGAAATGAAATCATTATCTCAAACACCTATCTGAACACCCATGTTCTTTACAGCATTATTCACAATAGTCTATATATGAAAACAACCTAAGTGTTTAACAAATTTATACATATTATATAGATAGATAGATAGATAGATATAGATATAGATATAGATATAATTCAGCCTTAATAAACAAGGAAATCCTTCCCACTTGCAACAACATGGATTAACCTGAAGGGCATTATGATAAATGAGATAAGCCAGACAGAGAAAGACAAATATTGCATGATATAGTTTACATTTAGGATCTTAAAAAACAAAACTAAAACTCAAAGAAATAGTACAAAAGTGATTGCCAGGGACTGGGAAATAGGAAAATCTTGATCAATGGGTACAAACTTTCAGTTATGAGTAACTTCCAAAGTCCTAGTAACGTGGTGACTATAATTGATAACACTGTATTATATAATTTAAATTTGCTAAGAAAATAGAACTTAAAATTTCTCACACAAAAAAATCTGAGGTGATGGATGTGTTAATTCAAGAAGAAATCCTTTCACAGTGTATATGTATATCAAATAATCCTTTGTACACTTTAAACATCTTATAGTTTCACCCTGGCTTGTTTGGTCAGTCAGTTGGACCATTATCCCATAACCAAAAGGTTGCAGTTTCAATTTCTGGTCAGGTCACATACTTAGGTTGTAGGTTCTATCCCTGGTTCAGGTGTGCATGGAGGCAACTGATCAATATTTCTCACATTGATGTTTCTCTCTCTTCCTTCTGCTCGCCCTTCTTCTCTCTAAAAAGCAATGAAAAATATGTCCTCAGGTGAGGATTAAAAATAACAAAAAATAAATATCTTACATTATTAAGTTATAGCTCAATAAAGCTGAATAGGCTTTATAAAATTGTGTCTAATTAATAAATTGAGCAAACAGGCAAAAGTAAAATAGATACCCACTATTACCACTTCTAAACCTATGACACAAAATATAAAGACTAGAAAGAAAAAAATATAATAATCACAGATGATAAATCTATGTATAAAATCCAAATGTACTTACAGGTAAAATACTAGAGTTAATATTTTTAGCAAGATTCCAAATATTATATAATAATGTACAAAAATCAATTGCATATCTATAGAACTTTAACAAAGAAACAATATAATTTATAAATGGTAACATCAATAACACTAATAACAAATAGATGTGTAGGCATAATCACACAAAAGTTGTAAAACCTTATTCAAAGGCATCAAGGATTATTAAAAGATAGCTAAATTACATTTGTAGATAAGAAATCTCAGTAAGGTGAAGATGCCAATTCTCCCCATATTAATGTATACATAGACTTAAAGTTCTAATTTTAAAAATAATTTCAAAATGTTTTTCAGGAGACATTGGCAAGCTCACTCTAATATATATGAGGAAGAAGAGATTATTTCATATTCACAAATGGTTTCAAGCATTCAGATCCTATTACAAGAAAGAACAACAAAACAGATATGTGTAAGTGTATATCTGTGTATCAAAACAATGCTATTTGTCCATTTTCTTTCTGAACACACATGAAAATCACATTTTCCAGCCCTTTCTTGTTTCTAGGTGTGACCATGTGACAGAATTCTGGATAATTCCAGGCCTGGCTATAAAATTCCCTATACAACCTTTCATTCTTGTTCTTCACTATTCCCCCACTCTTCAAGCTCAATCTCATTCTCAAATCTAGTCACTGTGACTAGAAGAAAATTATCCAGAAATAGTAAGTTATATGATAAGGCTATTTCCTAGAGGTCATCCCTAGAACAAGCACCATTCAAAAAAGCTTCACTACCAATAACATCTACTATATATGATATTTTGAGTTTATGTGTTGTGTACAGTATAAAGTTGTGGCTAAGGACATGAGTTTCAATGCCAGACTACCAAAAATGGAATCTTAGCTCTATTGCTTAGTATAACCTTGACATGTTACTCTATCTTTCTCTGGTTTAGTTCATTTATAAATAAAATGTTAAAAAGGCTTATGTGAAGAACAAATGGGTGAAGGTTGTACCAAGTTCTAGAATATGCCACAAACTCAAAAACGTATTATATTACCATTATTGTTAGTATTAATAGAATGCATTCATAAGCCTTAGTATTTTAAAGGTATTAAAACAATATATGAAATAAGTTAATCGATTTAGTTTATCCACTGGCTTTTGCACTCAGGTTCACACATCAGATTCATGCAAATGTAGTTATGATGAACTACCTTAGGTTGAGTGGTGAGACTGCAAAGCCACAACTCAAGAGATAAGTTTCAGGATCAAAGATGGCAACAGAGTAGAGAACAGTGATGATGGTGTTCTTGAGTACCAGAACAGCTGGAGGATAGGATAGGGACCTAGAGATGTCTTCAGGTCCCTGAGAATTGGATCAGTCAGCAACTGAACTCAGGGGAGCACAGCCCAGAGGCAGCAGAGACATATAGGAGAGCAGGTGAGACAGTTCCAAACCAGTTGGCGGGCCGAGGTCAGCTCTGGGCAGTGGCAGGTCTACCAGAGGGACATGTTTAACTGAAGCCAGCTCCAGGCTCCCTGGTGACTAGAAATCTGAACAGTGAAGTGTGAGCAGCAAGCGAAAATGCCGTAGTGAATGAGGAATTGAACTCTTGCAGAGGAGGGACTGTGTGAGAGCCTCACTCAGAAAACTGAGAGGAAGCTCCTCACTGGGTCAGAGGCAGAGAGGAAGAGTCCTGTGGGGAGCAGGATTGGAGGAGCAGGGAAGTGCACAGGCCGGGGTGGCAAAAGGGCCAAAAATGGTGCTGCTGGGCCACTGGGGAAACAGCAGCTTGAAGCCCCTACCAAGGGGGAGGCCCAGTCCTGCTCACCCACACAGGCCCCTAGGCTCACGAGGAAACTACAAACTGCAAGCCGGAAACTTGTATCTGAGGCAACTGACCCGCCCATTGCAGGCACCAAAGGCTGTACTGCAGATGTGCTGGGAGGGTGCACATCACAGAGGCAGCATTAAAGATACCTTGGAGAGCTGGTCTGCTTGGAGGATTGTCCCTCGCCTGGGGGAGCTGGGCAGTGTTGACAGACCCTGAGCACTGTTGGCAGACAGGGCTGCCTCCTCTTGGAGCTGCAGGGGCAGGGCCAGTCATTACAGGAACCAAGGAGGTTGCAGGCCCCGCTGCAGGGGTGCTAGGTGCCCACCACAGGCAGGAACCTCTGCCAGGAGTTGGAGGGGGCACCCTGCTGGATTTCAAACAGAAGAAAAGGGAGGGCCCCAGAACACCAGCAGCCCTAAAACCAAGCTAGGCTACTTGAGGTCCAGCCTATCTGGGTGCCGACACTCAGAATCAACCCTAACTGTGACAATCATAGGCCCTGCCACTCCAAGGCCAGCTACACTGTAGACTGCAGAGCCTGACCAAGGAAAAGAGGCAGCCTCAGGAAATGGAACACTGCTAATCTCAAGCACCTAAGTTACACCAAGAGCTACATGAACTATCAATCCCTAACATATCCTTTTCAAAAGTTATTTCTCACATATTCTTAGTCTTCCCCTATCTCAATCCACCTAAATACCCAAGACCCTCCCCCTACTCTTGATTTAAAGTCTACTCACTCTCTGGCTACAACGCATTCCCAGTCCTCAATCCGAGTATTCCTCCCCTCCCCAGCCACCTAAACCCTTTCTTTATTCTTTTCTTTCTTCCTTTTCCTTTTTTTCCCCTTCCTTTATTATTATATTTTTCTTCCTGCTGAAAGCCCAAAGGCCCTGGCCCCACCTAGACCAATCAGAGATCATAAAGGGTGAACAGTCACCTAAACCCTGTCTTTATTATTATTTTTTTTTCTTTTTCTTTTTTCCTTTTTTAATTTTTAATTTTTTTATTTTCTCTGCTATAAGCCCACAGGTCCTGGCTCCATCTGGACCAATCAATCAGGGATCATCAAGGGTGAACTACCATCTAAACCCTTTCTTCTTATTATTTATTTTTCTTTTTTCTTTTTCCATTTTTCTTTTTTTCTTGCTAAAAGCCCACAGATCCTGGCTCCACCTGGACCAATCAAGGATCACTAAGGGTGCACAGGGAGGCAGAAGCAGCAACTATATACATAGGCTTACACTGTTCACTTATACTTGAGGCTTTCTGATTCTCCCTCTCCTCATTTCTATGAGAAAGCATAGAAGGAGTGTCTTGACTGGAAAGAAAGGAGTGACATACACAACCAAACCAGAATACAACTAGACAGCCTAAATAAAGGCCACACCAAGAACAACAAGTGCAGAAAATCTGGGAGACTGCAACACTGAACTCCACAAATTTCCTAACACAGAAAAGTGATCAACTAAGGCAAGGAAGGAAAACAGATTAATCCAAGGAAGAGAAAAAAAAGCAAGCAACAACAGACATCCAAATTGGGGTAAAAAGAATCAGTCCATCACCAAAAGGAAAGGAAGAATCCCCAGAAACACCACCAAATGAAACAGAGGCACATGAAATATCAAATAAGGAATTAAAAAGAATGATGATAAGAGAAGCTCAATGAGCTTAGCCAGCTCAAAGAAAACTATAAACAACTTAAGGGAAGTTACAAGAAACTTACTGAGAGCTACACCAGCATCAAAAAGGACATAGAAATGATAAATAAGTGCCAGGAGGAAATGAAGAATACAATTTCTGAATTGAAGAATACAGTAGAAGGAATCAACACTAGGCTAGAGAAAGCAGAGGACTGGATCAGAGAGTTGGAGGATAATGTAGACAAATACTCCAAGACAGTACAAGAGAATAATTTTTTTTAAAAAAGGCTGAACAAGATTGAAGAGGGTTTAAGAGAGCTGAAGGTGAACATGAAACATAACAACATCTATATCATAGGGATATCAGAAAGAGAAGAGAAACAAGGAATGGAAAACCTGTTCTAAAAAGTCATGACAGAAAATTTCCCTAACATGATGAGTGAAAACATTAACCAAGTTCAGGAAGCACAGAGGATCCCAATGAAGATCATCCCAAACAAACCAATACCAAGCCACATTATTATTAAAATGGCTAAATTCAAAGACAAAGAGATAATCCTAAAAGCATCAAGAGAGAAACAAGAAATAAAATATAAGGGGGCTCCAATAAGGCTATCAAATGATTATTCAACAGAAACAATTCAAGCCAGAAGGGAATGGCAAAAAGTATTTCAAGTAATGGTAAACAAAGGCCTGCAACCAAGAATACTCTACCCAGCAAGCCTCTCATTCAAGGTAGAAGGACAAATAAGGAGTTTCCCAGATAAAAAATGACTAAAAGAATACATCTCTACCAAACCAGCATTGCAAGAAATGCTAAAGGATCTGTGTTAAAAATAAAGAAAGAAATAAAATGAAGAAACAGAGAAAGCCAAAAAGAATATAGATACAAAAGGAGAAAATGGCAATGAGTAAGTATCAAACAATAATAACCTTGAATGTAAATGGATTAAATGCACCTATCAAAAGACATAGGGTAGCCGAATGGATAAGACAACAAGACCCATGTATGTGCTGTCTTAAAGAGACACACCTCAGAACAAAAGATCAACACAGTTTGAGAGTGAAGGGATGGAAAAATATATATCAAGCAAATGGACACACACAAAAAAGCTGGAGTAGCAATACTGATTTCAGATAAAATAGATTTTACAATGAAGGACATAAAAAGGGACAAAGATGGACATTTCATAATACTTAAGGGAACAATCCATCAAGAAGAAATAACTCTGATAAGCATATACGCACCCAACATAGGAGCTCCGAAATATATAAGGAAAATCTTGGAAGACTTTAAGAAAGACA
>PVIW01015276.1:0-20317 GCA_004026585.1 Noctilio leporinus | reverse complement strand
AGCACTTGGCTATTGTAAATAGTGCCGCTATGAACATAGGTGTGCATAGGTTCTTATGAATTGGTGTTTCAGGATTCTTTGGATATAGTCCAAGTAGTGGAATTGCTGGATCAAAAGGCAGTTCCATTTTTAGTTTTTTAAGGAAACCCCATACTGTTTTCCACAGTGGCTGCACCAGCCTACATTCCCACCAACAGTGCATGAGGGTTCCCTTTGCCCCGCATCCTCGCCAGCACTTGTTGTCTGTTGATTTGTTGATGATTGCCATTCTGACAGGTGTGAGGTGGTATCTTATTGTGGTTTTAATTTGCATCTCTCTGATGACTAGTGATGTTGAGCATTCTTTCATATGCCTCTGGGCCCTTTGTATATCTTCCTCAGTGAGTTGTCTGTTCAGGTCCTTTGCCCATTTTTTTAATTGGGCTGTCTGTCTCCCTGGTGTTGAGTCGCATTAGTTCTTTATATATTTTGGAGCTCAAACCCTTGTCTGAGGTATCATTGGCAATTATGTTTTCCCATACAGTTGGTTCCCTTTGAATTTTGCTGATATTTTCTTTAGCTGAACAGCAACTTTTCAATTTGATATAGTCCCATTTGTTGATTCGTTCTTTTATTTCCTTTGCCCTTGGTGAAGTATCAGTAAACCTATTTCTGTGTAGGATATATGAAAGTTTACTGCCTACATTTTTCTCCAGGACCTTTATGGTGGCACTGCTTATGTTTAAATCCTTTATCCATCTTGAGTTTATTTTGGTGTATGGTGTAAATTGGTGGTCTAGTTTTATCATTTTGCATGTTGCTGTCCAGTTCTCCCAACACCATTTGTTGAAGAGACTGTTTTTACTCCATTGGATGTTCCTTCCCCCTTTGTCAAATATTAGTTGACCATAGAGTCCTGGGTTAATTTCTGGGCTCTCTTGGAACAGAATTTCTTTATAGATCAAGCGTATGTTTCTACAACACCTTTATTCATGTCAGTTTTATTTCATTCCATTTATTTATTTGATCCTCCTGTGAAGGATCAAAGGGATGTTGGTCTTGATGGAAATCTGTTCTTTCAGACACTGCTAGTACCTGCTGGGGACCTGGAATTAAGGGAGGCAACCAGCCTGCTGTGGTCAGGGAAGCAGGGCCTGGCAAAGCAGCGCCAGCTAGTGGCTGGAATCAGAAAGTGTGAGAGGCAGGGATACCAGACTTGGTGGGCCCTTACGAGAGAGCAGCAGGTTAGGTGAAAGGAAATTTTGTGTAACAAAGTGAAATGCTTGCTCTTTCTGACTATCTTAATTCTATCCTGCATTTCCCCCCTGCCCTTTGGGTAAATAGGTCCTGCTATAGGTGTATTAATTGTTAGAGAAATTCTGCTCCAAGTTTAAGTTTTGGCAAAGATTTGTAGAAGCCTCAAGACTGGGTTCAGATTAGCAAGGGACAACAGACTGGGAACAATGAAATTTGGAAATTTCCCTCTCTTCCTTGGATACCTGTAGGCACCTAGATGTCTAAGGTCTTCAAAAACCTCTTGACCCACCTATTCTCCCTACTTTTCCTTGCTCAGAACTTAGACATTTTGAACATTGGTCTTTCAGGCATTGGGAGCATGTACCTTGAATCAGTAGCACTTAGGCTTCTTCCAGGCCTAAGAGAGACCAGAAGAGCAAGGGTGGTGTACAGAGAGAAGCTATGAGAAATCCAGTGTTTATTTAGAGATTTCCCTCTCTTTCTTGGATCTCTGTATGCCCCTAGATATCTGAGGTCTTCTTGCTGGGAGGATGGAAAGCAAAGCTGGTAGGAACTGCCACAAGGGATGTGACACTTGCCCTGCCTCTCTCCATTTCACATAGGGTCAGTCCACTGGGAGGTCAAGAGTGCGTTGTGCCCTCGCCACATGTGAGCCTGAGCCCAAGGTGGGGACCTCTTGTTCTCTGTGATTTCCCTCCCTACTGAAAATTCTGCTTGCATCAGGATGGTATGGAATGTGCAAGGTATGGAATATGCAAGGTATGGAATGTGGGGCCTTCTCTAGGGATGTGGGCAGAGCAAAAGAGGAGAAAAAGGTTCCTACCAAGTCAGCAGTACCTGTCTACTCACATCCCAGCACCATGGGAGACCAGGCCAGGACCAGGGCTTAGCATACATCAGGGCAACGGGCCTCAGGTTACCAAGTTTCAGGACCTGCCCTCTTTGTTTGTCTCCTTTGAATTCTCCTTTCCAAAATGGCTGCATTTGGGATATGACTGAGATATCTAAGTCTAGATTAGACTGCAGAAGGTCTGTACACCTCAGCCTCCTGACCCAAAAGGCAAAAGTATTCTTTTTTATTTTTACTTTTACCTGAAAATCTTTTTAAAATGTGAAAACCATTCTTGGGTTCTCAAGCAAGAGCCAGGGAGGTAGAGTTTATGGCCCCTGGACTACAAAGTCAAGAGCAAGATGAGCCTGATCAAACCAACTATGGGATATCCACACAAGGGAATACTACACACTCATTAAAATGTTGAATCAGGCTGGTGTGGCTCAGTGGGTTGAGCATTGTCCTGTGAACAGAAAGGTTGCTGGTTCAATTCCCAGTCAGAGCACATGCCTGGGTCCCCAGTTGGGGGCGTACAAGAGGCAGCTGATTGATGTTTTTCTCACACATCAGGGTTTCTTTCTCTCACTTCTCCCTTCCTTCCCCTCTCTCTGAAAATAAATTAAAAAAAAAAATTGTAAAGAAATCTATTAAAAAATAAAATAGTGAAACATCTTTTAGCTTTCGGCTTGAAGGAGGCATAGATACAACTTTCTTCGGTCCTCCTGAATCTGAGTTTATCAGACACCAGCAGTCCCCACCATGTCAAGAAAGTTCGCCTGCAGTGAGATCAGAGTCACACACCTGAGGTGCTCTGGTGGGGAAATCAGTGCCAAGTCTGCCCTGGTCCCAAGATTGCCCCCTGGGCCTGTCTCTAAAAAAGATTGGTGATGACACCGCTAAAACAATCTGTGATTGGAAGGGTCTGAGGATGACAGTGAGACTAACCACTAAGAACAGAGAGGCCCAAATTGAGGTAGTGCCTTCTGCCTTAACCCTGGTTATCAAAGCCCTCAAAGGACTGCCACAAGACAGAAAGAAGCAAAACAATATTAATCACAGTGGAAATCTCACTTTTAGTGAGATTGTCAACATTGCCCAATAGATATGTCACTGATCTTTAGCTAGAGAACTCTCTGGAACCATTGACGAGATCCTGGGAACTGCCCAGTCTGTGGACTGCAATGTTGATGGCTGCCACTGTCATGTCATCATAGATGACATTGACAGTAGTGCAGTAGAATGCCCAGCTAGTTAAGAACTACAAAGGAAAATACTTCAATTAAAGATTATTTTTTACAACCCCCCTCAAAAAAACAACAACAACAATAAAGTAAAATGTTGAGACAGAAGAATTTAGGATAATGTTTCACCTCTATTGACCACTAAGCAATTGCCAGGCCCTGTATTAAGGACTTAGATGCGTTAGCTCCTATAAATCATCATATTAACTAATGAGGTATGTAATAGTATTATGTTCACATTACAGGTAAGAAAACAAGACCCTGCTGGGCTGGTGGCACAGTGGATAAGGTGCTGGCCTTCGAACCCAAAGGTTACTGGTTCAATTCCCCAGCCAGGGCCTGTAACCAGGTTGCAAGCCAGGTCTCCAATTAGTTCCATAGCTGGGGGTGGGTGAGAGGCAACCATACATTGATGTCTCTCTCTCTCTCTCTCTCTCTCTCTTTGCCTCTCTCCCTTCCCCTCTCTCTAAAATAAATAAATAAAAATTTAAAAATAAATAACTAAATATTAAAAAGAAAATAAAAGAAAACAAGATCCTGGCTGGTGTGGCTCAGTGGATTGAGCACCAGCCTGAGAACCCAAGGGTTGCTGGTTCAATTCCCAGTCAGGGCACATACCCAGGTTTCCAGCCAGGTCCCCAGCTGGAGGCAGTTGAAAGGCAACCATACATTGATGTTTCTCTACTTTTCTTTCTTTCTTCCTTTCCCTCTCTCCAAAACAAATGAGTAAAATCTTTTATTTTATTTTATTTTTTTTTAAAGATTTTATTTAACATTTTTAGAGAGAAGAAGGGAGAGAGGCAGAGAGGGAGAAGGATATCAATGTATGTTTGCCTTTCACCTGCCTCCAGCTACAGACCCGGCTGGAGGCCTGGCTTGCAACCTGGTTATGTGCCCTGGCTGGGAATTGAACCAGCGACCTTTGGGTTTGCAGGCAGGTATGTTATCCACTGTGCCACTATCCAGGGCTAACAAATATTTTTTGATTGCTCTCTATATACCAGGCAAGGTTTAGGGATTGTAGTCCTGCCATAAATAAAATAAACCAATAGACTTTGTACCTGCTCTCAGGAATATTTCATTGCAGAATGTATATGTGTGTGTGAGGGGAAAGTAGGGGTTAGAAAGGAGAATAGGGTAGAAAGAAGGGGAAATTGTGAAAGAGAAGGAAGTGAACACAATAAGGAACAAGATAGATCAGGTGTCAGTAAAGATTATAAAGGAAATGTGTGAGAGTGTCTGGGAGGAGACACACTGAAGACAGTGAGAACAGAAAAGGCCTGGCTCAAGAGTTAAGAGCTAGAGGATGAGAAAGAGCATTCCAGGATTCCATGGGGAAATGGCAAGGGCAAAGGCCATGAAATGTGTGTTTTGGAGGAAATTGGAGAGGCCTAGAGCGGCTGTGGCAGAGTGACAGAAAGAAAAGAAGTCAAGCACTGTCTGGTATGGTTCGATTAATTGGGCACCGGCCTGCGAAACAAAGGGTCGCTGGTTCGGTTCCCAGTGAGGGCACATGCCTGGGTTGCAGGCTGGTCCCCTGTTGGGGGCGTGTGGAAGGCAACCAGACATTGGTGTTTCTCTCCCTCTCTTTCTCCCTCCCTTCCCCTCACTCTAAAAAGTATGTAAATAAAATAAAGGAGTCAACAGAAGATTCCAGCGCCAGCTCATGTAGGTCTTACAGACCATGATGAGGAGTTCAAGGTTAATTCTAAGGAGAAGGGAGGCCATTGGAGGAATCAAGAATGAAGACTGTGGGGTGGTGAACACATAATATAGCATACAGATGATGTGCTGTGAAATTGTAGACCTGAACCTTATTTAATTTGTTAACCAATGTCATGTCAATAAATTCAACAAAAAGAAGGAAGAAGAAAAGAATGAAGACTAGAAGGCTTCATGATGAGAAGTGGTGAGACCAAGTAGGAAATTTTGGCTATAACGTAACAGAGGCAGGTGATGATGGTTCAGACCAAGTGGGGATTCAGAGAGGAGGTGTTAGAGGGGTCTTGGGAAAGGACTGAGTGACGATGGTGACTGTCTTAGCGGTGAAGGAGACAGAGGAGAAGCAGGTTTAGTGACAGGATAGGGAGGGCAGTCTAAGGAAAGTTAGGGATAGAAATTATGAATTCAGCTGTGGACATGTTGAGTTTGCAGAGTCAGCGGCTGGCCAGGCAGCTGACAACACTGTTCCTGGTTGGAAGCAGATAACCTGGTAGGAGAGGCCAGGGCTGCCGCCTGGAAACCCGTAGGCCACACTTCATAGATGGATAATGTAGAGCCCAGACATATTTGAAGGGTTTTTGTTTTGTTTTGTTTTGTTATCAATATTTACAAATTCAGAGATAGCAAATAAACTTAGAATTTCCACCTCCTCTTCCAAACTGAATGCTCTGGCCACAATGGACCAATGTCCTGGGAAGGCCATGGCAGGCTGGTAGAGGGGCTGCTGCCATGTATGTGGAATCTATATAGTCCTGCTGGTTGGACCCCAGCAGGACTGTATGGATTCCACTCAAGCACTGGAGTTTCACACTCTGGAATGGGCAGAAGGTGGCACCCTAGAAGAGGAAAAAATTGCCCTGGCCCAGAGCCTGGACTGCAGATAGACCCATTGGGAGAGGCAGCTCAGTGGCTTCTCAGCCTTGTAACCCAGGTGCCACTTAATTTCACTGAGCCTGCCTTGCCTATTCTGGAAAATGGGGATAGCACTTCCTGCCAGGAAAGCAAGTTCCCTACTTGGAATTTCAGCTACAGGAAAGCAACTAGTGGCAGACACGAAGAAGGGGCACAAGCAATGCTAATTTCTTTTCCCTTTAATCTGATGAAAAAATCAGGTTGGTTAGGTCATGTTATTTATTGGCTCAACCACTTACCAACCATGTAAGCTCAGTTTTCCTCTATATAAGATGGGAACACTACTAGTACCTACTGGGTGGGGAATAAATAAGTTAATATAAAGTGTTTAAAATGGCACAGCACTCAGTAAGTGTTAGCCATTAGTATTGTTGCTCCTGTTACTATCACTTAGCATGGAACAAATATGCTCCAGAGCCAGCAGAGCCACAGGTCTTACCCCTGGCTGCCCATCAGTCACCTAGGAACATCTTAGAAAATATTCGTCTGGGCTCTACCTTCAGAGATTCCACCTGAATTTGTCTGGGGTGGGACCCTGGTATGGGTGTTTTATAAGATCTTCCCAAGTGATTCTATGTGTGGCCAGGGATAGAAGACCCACAGTGGAGGGGTCATTAGGAGCTTGGGCACTAAGTGCAACTGCCTATGTTCAAATCCCTCCCAGCCAATAAATAGGTGCATTAGCTTGGGAAAGTTCTTAACCTCTCATGTTAAACTGAGTTAATAACATGACCTGGGATGTTGTATAGATCCAAAGTGTTTACAGCAATGCTTGGCAGCTAGCAAGCTCTCAGCAGGCCTGAGCGTCACTACCCTTCAGTTTCCCTGCTGTTTGCAAACTGACTGCAGCCACTGCGCACTTATGCCCAGCTGAAACCCAGGATCTCACCAAGGGGGTGTGGGTGTCTTGAACACACTGGGGCCTCACTTTACCCTATGAGCTGCTCCCAAAATTAGTTTTGGCTCTTCCACTGTTCAGTTTTCAATGAACAGAATTATCTTCCAACAAATGTGTCTGCTCAGACATCAGAGATTCCAAGAATGCTAGAAGGGAAGACAGAACCAGAGTGGCTCTTCAACTGTCTCATGTACAGAAGGAGAAGGAGAAGAAGCAAAAGAAAGAAATAGAATTCTCCTCAATGGCTAGGACACAAGTGTTTAGTAGGAAAAAAAGTGTAACACAAAATTGTACTTTCAAGGTCATTCATCCGCCCTGGCTGGCGTGGCTCAGTGGATTGAGCACTGGCCTGTGAACCCAAAGGTCACTGATTTGATTCCCAGTCAGAGCACATAACCAGGTTACAAGCAGGTATCCAGCCAGGTCCCCAGCTGGAGGCAGGTGAAAGGCAACCATACATTGATGTCTCTCTCCCTCTCTGCCTCTCTCCCTTCCCCTCTCTCTAAATATAATAAATAAAATCTTAATTTTTTTTTTTTTTTTTTTTTAAAGAACAGTCTCCATTAGCTTTTTCTGCCACTTCCCTTTCATCCATCACAATCTGGTTTCCTCCCCAACCTCAGGGGTGATCCCACCTTGGAAAGAACAGGAATGATTCTTGTTGCCAAATCCATTGGCTTGATTTTCCTTGCCAGGTATTTGCAATATCCAACATGGTAGGTACCATCTCTTCCTTCTGGGAAGCTCCCTGACTGCTCTCTGGGTTTCTTCTCTCTACTCTGTTCAGGGACGTAACCTTTTTGACCACTTTTGGTTGGTCCCTGCAGGTTCCTGAAGGCTTCATTGTCCCCAGGTTTGGGCCTCTAGCCCCTTCCCTCTATACACTATTCTTGGTGTGAGAAATATGCTCACCCAGTCCATAAAACAAATGGACGAGGCCAGAAGTATAGCAAAAGTGAGGCATTTATTTGCGTTCTTGCAAGAGCGGGTGCCTGCCTGGTGGTATCTGGTGAGCAGGCCCACCGAGGTGAAAGAAATGAATTTATCCCTGATGCAAGCAATCCCTCCCCTGTTTCCTCATTGGCTGAGTACTTTGGAGTCACAATCTGGCATGATTATGACTAAAGGTATGATTAGGCAGTTTAAACCTCAGCAGCAGGCAACTTTTGGTGAAAGTGGCCATCCATCCTTTTCTTTGTTCTCAGAGCTATCCATGACTAGCTTAGTCACTTCCTCACTTTGTTAATCCTGTTAACTCAGAGACTTCCTGACTTCTTGTAGTCTGACTCAGCAGCTAATCATTCCCTAAAGTGGTATAATCTAGTGTGAAAGTCATCTTTCTCCTTGTTCCCTACATTGGATGGCCTCATCCACTCTTGTCCTCTGTGGTTCCATCCTGAATTCCAGTGCTGGCCTCTTTCTGGGTACAAGTCAATCCAACTTTCTTCTCAACACCTTCATTTGGATGTCCCTCAAATACCTCAGACTTGAACAAGTCCGCACGGACTCATCTTTCTACTTTTCCTCAATCCCCAACCAACTCTTCCTGCTTTGTTCCTTCACTGGGGGTCATCCTTGTCGCTTTCTTTTTCTCACTCCCCTGGCCCCCCATATTTGATTAGTCACTAACACTTTAGAACTGTGTCTACAGCCCATCAACACAGCTGCTGTTTTGGCTCTGCCCTACATGAGGCCTTTTCTATTGCCTGGATGATCAGAGCAGTTTCCCCCACAGCTTTCTCTTCCTGGTCTTTCTCCTCTCTGGTCCGTATCTTCTAATTTTCCTGATCATTAATTCATTCTATCAACAAACATTAGCTGTGTACCAAACTGCTCCAAATGCTATGTGGGATAAATGATAAAGACACAAAGTAAATGAATCATCTAGGGAATTTCAAATTGTGGGAATGTCTATAAAGAAAATTAGGGGGCTTAAAAGAAAGTAATTAGGGCATGGGAGGGGAGTTGTCAGATGTGGTTTTTGCCCTGAAATTGTCTCCAAATGATATAACAGGTGCCCTGATGGAACCAGGGGCAGCAGTGATAGAGAAGAATGTGCCTGGGGACCCTACTTTCAGTTGGGAATCAGGGAAGGCATAGTGAGTTGGGGGGCAGAGAAGAGGAGGGCAGGAAAGAGATTATGCATGGACCCTTAGGGGAGTTTGAGTTTTATTCTAAGTGCAATGGGAGGCTATTAAAGGGTTTCTATCAGGGAAGTCACATTTGTCTCTTTAAGAGGTACCTAAGCCCCCGGCTGGTGGCTCAGTGAATAGGTACTGGCCTGCGAACCCAAAGGTCGCTAGTTTAATTCCCAGTGATTCCCAGTCAGAGCACATAACCAGGTTGCAAGGCAGGTCTCCATAGCTGGAGGCAGGTGAAAGGCAACCATACATTGATGCTTCTCTCTTTTTCTTCCTTTCTCCCTGCTTTACTCTCTCTAAAAGATAATGAATAAAATCCTTATTAAAAAAAAAAAAAATAGAAGAAAGAAAGAAAGAAAAGAAAAAAGGAGTTGCCTAAGGTGAATAACATTTGGGAGTGGGGTGGGTAGGGTTGCTGAGTACTGGGAAGCTACTGTAGGGGTCCAGGCAAGTCCTGTGGGCTGGGACTAGGTGTTAGCTGTGCAGTCACAGGACTTAAACCTCCCTCTGTTTATGAACTCTAGGAGAACACCTATCATATAGTACTGTCCTATAGGTTTACAATTCTGCCTCTGCAGAAGGTGGACTAAGAGCTTATGAACAGCAGAGACAGGGTTTGGGTAAATGTTCAATGCATGTTCCATGCATAATCAAATATAAAAGGCCCCTTAAGGTACAGTTCACATGGGTCAAGAATCCAGTCATGACCAGGCCCCATTATATTCAGAATCATTTGCTAATGTATTAAGTCCTTGATGGTAACAGACACTAATATGGGTACTAAACCTCCTAGAAACAGCCCTGAGAGGTGGGCACAGCCGGAAGATCACCTCTATTTTACAGATGAAAAAATCAAGGCTTAAGGAAGGTGTGATTTGGCCAAGATACCTACAGCTACTAAAGCTAAGCCTAGAATCCAGCTTGTCTGACCCCACCCCGCATTCAGTTCCATTGTTTACTCCTGGACTGCCTCACTTGTCCTTGAATCAGGAACTTGAAAAACTCCCTGTCACCTCAAGACAGAGGGAACAGAGAGTACAGATATGATTCACAGGAGGCAAAATGGGGAAGCAATTCTCCTTCCCCCTTAAAAAACGTCTGCGTACCACCACTTCATTTGTTCTTAATAACAACAGCAATCACCTTAGTGGTTATAAACAAGGTTTCTGGTTTAAATCCTCTTTGTGCCATTTAAAGGTTATCTGACTTTGAGAGATTAACTTTTTTATCTGTAAAACGGAATGAAGAGCAGTTACTTAGTAAAGTTTCCACAAGGATTATGAGACAAAGAGTATCTTCCCTAAGACCCAGTCATTTAGAAAGGTCTTACTACTTGCTAATTACCATTATTGGCCCCCAGGAATTTTCCTGATGACTTTCCACTACCAGCTCTTTTAAAACCCACAACCACCTTATGCCTTCTGTGAAATACAGGTTTAGAGTTGTTAAATAATTCCCACAAAGACGTTAACACTTGAACCTAGAACCTCACAACCAGGAAAGCCTGGCAAACTTGCATGGATTAGAAAATGTAAGCAGCTCCCTCAAGAGCTCACGACCAGCTACTGTCCTATACTCGGCCAGATCTGATTCCAAATTGATAGTCGGCTCATAACTTCTGGAGGTCTAATAAGATGTAAACTTTAGAAAACAGGATTTGGAATAGGAAGGGGGCAGGACCCTCCAGGAGTTGAAAGACATGCCTTTGCCCGGATTGTGGATGAGGTGATTCTTTAATTTAGGCCTCATTTTCTCACCTATGAAATAAAAGGAGAAGCGTTATTACGGTCCCTAGTGTGCTTCCCAACACTGACATTCTAGAGCAGAAGACCCCTGCTCAGGTAAAAATGTTCACTTGAATCCCTCTGGCTGAGGTTCATCTTCCGAGGGGTCAGCAATAAGGACGCGTCCCCTTTAAGGCGCCAGCTTGCCAGCGGCGGCGGCCGGAAGTGTTGAAGTCCGGCCTAGCGGCGGCGGTGGTAGTAGCAGCCGTGGCGGCCTCTGCGCATGCTCCGTCGCCCGCCCGCCCTGGCTACTCGCCGCCCGCCCGCCCGACGGAGACGGTGAGGAGGGGGAGGGGTGGGCGTGCGGGCGCTGGGTGGGGTGGGGGGGCGGACGCGGGGGCCGCGCGGCGGCCGGCGAGGGCGGGCGGGCGCACAGGGGGCGGGGGGCTGCTGCCTCCGCGGGCGCCTCCCCACGCCCTGTGCGTGCTGCCGCCGCCGCTGCCGCCGGGGAGCGAGCGGACGTCGCGGCGCCGCGGGGGGGTGGGGGGACGCTGCCGCTGGGTCCGCCCGAGCTGCCGGGCCGCCCCCAGCGCGGCCGGCCGTGCCACCCGAGCTCGGCCCCTGCTTGGGGCCGGCGTGGGGGGGTCAGCGAGCCCAGCGCTGGGGGCCCCGGCACCCCCGGGCCGGGGCGCCCGGAAGTCCTCGGCTGAGGGGCTAGGAGGGGCAGGAGTGACTCTGGACTGAGGAGGCCCAGATGCCCAGGACCCTGGCAAGGGGTCCAGGGATCCTGGGGTATCCCCAGGGGCGGGATCTGGGCCCTTGGATGAAAAGCTGGGGCGAGGCCTAAATCGAATTGGGTTGGGGGCTCGGTGCGGGATGGGGCGACTGGTGAGGGAAGCCCGGTTGCCAGCCCGGGAGGAGACCCTGGAAGCCTTGGTGGGAGAGCAAGAGCAGGGTGGGTTCTGCCGAGGGAAAGAGGGTCCAAGCCTCACCTGAGGGGCGCGTTAGAGGCCTGTCATTTGGACCAGGGAAAAGAGGCTGGAACATGTCCAAAGGCACGGCGACAGGTCTGGGTGGGGGGGAGCAGGGGACAAAGAAGATCTCCAGGGAAAGCAGGCAGGCCCCTGCCTTCCCATAGATGAGGGGCTGGGGGAGCACACCGCAGAGGCTCCTGAAGCAGGAGCAAGAGGTTATGAGTACCTCCCGGCATAAAGGTAGAGAATGAGGTGACCGGGTGTGTCAGCGTGAGGAAACCCGTTCCCGAGGATGGCAGAGAAGGTGTTGGAGGGGATTGACCAGCCAGGTATCTTCCACCTGGATAGAGGCCGGCAGAAGCTGACCTGCGGCCTCCCTGGACAGCAGCCCACCAGAGGCAGGCCTGTCCAGCCTTGGCTGCAGGAAATCTGAGTTACCCCCTCTGTTAGGATAGAGCAGATACAAAAGGGGCTTTGAGTGGGGTGTGTTTAGGAGAACCAGGAAGTGTTTTTTTCCTCAACCTGAAAGAATAGAGAAAGGGATGATCAGATAATTCTAACCTTCACAGAGAGGACCTGTCCCCTCCCCCCAACTTGGGTCTGCTGATGGTTACTGAAGTGCTTTTGGGGGGACTTGCATTAAATGTTTGGTCATTCCCCTAATTTATTACTCTTTTTATCTGTTATGTGTATTTGTATATACTGACAATGACTATGATGACTATTTCATTAGTCAACCATTTATATTTATTTCAACAGACATACCCAATAGCTAACTTCTGCACAACTTTCCTGAGTTAATTTGGGCCTTGTTTTTGGTCTTGCTTTAAGCAGAAGTTCCCCTAGACTCTTCAAAAGAATGGTTTTATCCTATCATTTCCTCAAACTTCTGCCTAGTGATCCCCAATAGTGACTTAACCTGAACTTCATTTGGTCTACTTCCCTCATTGTGGTCCTGTGTAGCCTTCGTGTAGGCTTCAATTACAACTGGTAGCAATGTCGGTCGCCTACTAAAAACAGGAGAAGGAATAAAGAAGGGAAAAAGGAGTTTTGGCCTCAAGTTTTAACTTGTGTCTTAAGAATAGACTACACAGTACAAAAATTACACTGCAGTGTGCAATACACAAATACATTTTGTGGTTAGAAAATTTCAGGACCTGTTTTTTTTTTTTGTTTTTTTTTTTTCAATTGATTTAAGAAAGAGGGGACTAGGGGGAGAGGAAGACTGATTTTTTTTCTACTTGCTCATACATTCATTGGTTGACTATTATGTGCCCTGACTGAGGATTAAACTCTGCAACTCAGTGTATTGGGACAATGCTCCAGCCCACTGAGCTACCATGCCAGGGCAGGATATCTGGTATTTCTGTTATTCCTTATCAACTACCAATTGTCCTTTCCTTGTGATCATGTAACATTCCTGCTTATACTTTGCCATGTTTTAAACATTAGTTTTTAGTGGTTATATTCCCCAGTCAGGGCACATAACCAGGTTGCAAGCCAGGTCTCCAGCCAGGTCTGTGGCTGGAGGCAGGTGAAAGGCAACCATACATTGATGTCTCACTCCCTCTCTGCCTCTCTCCCTTCCCCTCTCTAAAAAAATTAATAAAGTATTAAATAAAAATAAAAAAGAAACATTAGTTTTTAGGACCAAAAAGTGAATTTAATCCAGAGTAGGTCAACTTTCATTTTATTACTTTTCCAGTAGTCTATGGAAGCAGTCATGAATTTGCTTTCAAGGTGTCTTTTTTTGTCTTTGAAAATAACTATAGGCCCTGGCTGGTGGCTCAGTGGATAAGGCGCTGGCCTGCGAACCCAAAGGTCGCTGGTTCGATTCCCCAGCCAGGGCACATATAACCAGGTAGCTGCTCTCTGTCTCACTCCCTCTCTCTCTGGAAATAATAAAATCTTAAAAAAAGAAAACTACAAAATTATTTTAAATTTTCATACATATTTGACATCTTTCTTATATGTGTATTCCCTTAGAATTACAGGGAGTGTTGTGTGATTCCACAATGAATATTCTAAGGCCCTTTCCATAAAGTAAAATACCCAAAGGATCAACTGACTCACTCCCTTGCCGCGGGAGTTTTTGTTGATATAAACAGAACCACTTTTCAGTTTATGGTCAGCTCAAAGAGATGACCTTGCCAGTGTAGTCTGAAGAGGTGGTTTCAGGTTACTTACTAGGAATATGGTATTTAGGGTAACAAGAGAATCAACCCAAACCGGCTTCTCTAAAGAATGTCAACATGGCATTCATTCTTCTCTATGTTGTTGAATTAGACCTGTGTCTCTGACACTGAGAGACATTGTGGATAATTTATCCTCTTTGATAAACTCTCAGGAAGTTAAAGAAGCAGTCAGAACATTCCTCTTGGGAGCCAAGGTGTAGGAGGGGTAAGGAATAAAATATGAGTTGCTACTGAGGAAAGTATTAATCAAGTAATTAGATACTTATTCATAATGTTCTAGAGAGAACTCAACCATACAGTAGAAGGTTGAAACTAGAAGCATCCTTCAAAGTCTGCTTCTCTAACCCATTAATTTACCTAAACTATTAAATTTTAAACATTTAAACTTTTGGGGATAATAAATTCCATAAGTTTGATACATGCTAAGGTATTATATCTTTTAAAAAATATTTTCTTCTTAGAGAGGAAGGGAGGGAGAGGGAGGGAAACATCCATGTTGGAGAGACACATGGGTAGGTTGCCTCTTGCAAGCTCCCAAGCCCCCAGCTGGGGACCTGGCCCACAACCCAGGCATGTGCCCTGACTGGGAGTCGAACCGGTGATCTTTTGGTCTGCAGGCAACACCCACCAGTCAGGGCAGATATTACATCTTTTCAATTTATTATATATTAATAGTAACAGAATAGTGATTGACTAATAAACATGTCCAACAAATTTAGCTGTGATTAATTTATCTTACTTTTTTATAGTTTAAATTTTGAAGATATGTATTGGCTCAGTTATTCAAGAACTTGATGGTATGTGTATGCTTCATCATACCCCTTTTTGGCTTTTTTTGTGTTCTGGACTCACATGGCCAAATTTTTTAAGTTTTACTGACAGAAACCAGCCAAACCAGTTCATTGATCCTCTTATTTTTTTCTTTCTAGGTTTAAACCTTTTAATTTATAGAAGTTCGAATTGTGTGCTGTTTTATCTTGCAGTTACTTTTTTCCTCTAGTTTGTGACAGTGTCATGCATCTTTTCCCCTTCTGTAGTTCTTTAAGAACAAATACTGTTCTTTTTCATATCCAAGGAGCCGAAGTCTGCCTGATATGGAGCAGAAACTCAGTAAATATTTGTTGAATTAGCCATACTGATGGGCAATAAGCCAGGCAGCTTAGCCTAGCTACCTAAGCAAATTTATATCTCCTAAATTATAAATGTAGAAAATTCTAAAAGTCTTTTAGGGTAAGGTAAATCATTCATTATGCAAAAATTTATTTTATACCTGCTATGTGCCAGATTTTCTTAGAAAGTTTTAGACAGATAGAAGTCTGATACTTGAAAACTATTTTACTCATGTGTCCTGGGCAGTAAGCTAGGCACAGGGAAGGAAGCTGTTGAAAAAGAAAAGCAATCCTTGCTTTCCTAGGATGCTACCTGGTGGGGAAAGGCTGACAAAATAGGATGATGGTTGTGATAAGGGTGCTGCAGGCACTGAGGGAGCAAGGACACAAGCTCAAATCTAGTCAAGGAAGTCACCAAAAGCCTTCTCAAAGAAGTGATGTTTTAAACAACTCACACAAATTTAGCAGTGACTAGCCAAAGAGGAAGAAAAAGAATTTCAGGTAGAGGAAGCAAGTGTGAAGGCTCAGGTGAGAAAATGTGGTAGGTTTGAGAAAGTGGGAAAACATCAATGATTGGAGCCCACGTTGTGAGAGGAACTTTGAAAAATGAGGCTAGCAGGATGGGCAGGGAACAAATTTAGAGGATTTTGTAAGCCATGTTAAGGTGTTTGCATATTATTCTAACAGCCAAGGGAATCCACTGAAGCGTTTTTAAACAGAAATGGTTTGTGACCTATCTCTGTAGATAATGAATTGAAGAGCAAGACCAGAGTTTAGGACACACCTGGAAAAATCCAGGTAACAGTGTGGTGACTCAGAATACGGCAATGGCAGCACAGATGGAAAATGGGAGATGGTTAAAAGAGATCTAGAGCCCTAGCTGGTGTGGCTCAGTGGATTGAGTGCTGGCCTGTGAACCTTAAAGGTTACCCATTCAATTCCCAGTCAGGGCACATGCTTGGGTTGCCCCAGGTCCTCAACTAGGGGCACGCAGGGGACAACCAATAGATGTATTTCTTGCACACTGATGTTTCTCTCTCTCCCTTGCCCTTTCTAAAAGCAAATAAAAATTTTTAAAATAAGAGATATATAGGAGATAGAATGGATAGGATTTGGTAGTTGATTGGCTTTAGAGAGAGAAGAAAGGAGTCAAAAATAGCTTCTGACCTGACTGGTAAGGCTCAGTTGGGTGGACGTTGTCCCAAAGCAAAAGATACCACCTTGGGTTCCTGGTCAGGGCACATGCCCAGGTTGCAGTTTTGGTCCCTAGTTTCGAGAGACAACCAATTGATGTTTCTGTCCCTCTCTCCCTCTATTATTTATAAATAAATAAAATCTTTAAAAAAATAATAACTCCATTTCTGGCTTACCGAAATGGGTAGAGGCTAGTGCCATTTGCTGAGGAAGGAAATAGGAGCAGGTTTGCAAGGGAGCATGAGTTCCATTTGAGGTGTCTACAAGATAGTTAAAGAGACTCTTGGATACAGAAGGTGTAAAATTCAGGTATAAAGTTTGTGAGAATCATAAAGGGCAGAAGTATAAGTCAGATATGAGGAGTTTTAAGTAGGTCAAATAGGAAAATTAATTGAACTAACCTATGTCAATTCACTTGATGCCTATGATGCGCAGGTCTGTGACAGACAAAAAGATTTTTGGGTAAGTGCCACTTGGCCTGACAGTACAGTGTAGTAATGAGGATCGATCTGTTCAGTTAACCGCCATACGGGCCGCAGTGTGGTAAACACTGGAGGACAGCTACAAACCAAGTTTGGGGGTACTGTGGAGAAGAAAATGGTAAAGGTTTGGCAGTGGCTATGTGGAGGAACAAGCTTTGAACTGGGCCTGAAGGGAGGATATGAGGGAGAAAGGAGTTTTGGGCTTAAGGAATAACAAAGTACAGAAACCTGAAAGCACGTGTTACATGTTCAGAATATAGTGGGTAGTTGGTGTGGCTGGAGTTGAAGATCCTTGAGGTATTATAGTTACAGATAAGACTGGAAAAGGATTTGGGGGCCAAATAGGGAGACTGAGTGCTATGCTTAAATATGTGTATTATAGGCAAGTGAGTGCTGTGACAGAGCTGAGATACAGTTTCAGTCATCTGACTGCTGGTTACATATTCAAACTTGCATTCCTTGTGTGCCAGCTCCATTCAGAATAGTCATTTTCAAATACATAGCTAAGTAAATACAGTGCTCTTATTTCTACTCTCTTTAGTGACTCTCCTTCCTTTTCAACTGTGAAGACAAGTACTGCAGAATGTTCTGTGGCCCTCTGAGTTTTCATTAAGACTGGGACAATGCTTTGAGTTACTTTAGAGTTGAGGATCATGTGGTACTGGACACTGGTTTCCTCAACAGCTCTGGAAGGGAGATGTCAGGTGAGATTATTTCTCCATTCCGTCTGAGGCAGAAAGGTATTAAGAAGTTCTAAGCCCTGGCTGGTGGCACAGTGGATAAGGTGCTGGTCTGTGAACCCAAGGGTTGCTGGTTCGATTCCCTAGCTGGGGCACATGGCCGGGTTGTAAGCCAGGTCTCCAGCCAGTTCCTTGGCTGGAGGCAGGTGAAAGGCACCGCACATTGATGTTTCTCTCCCTCTCTCTCTGGAAATAAATAAAATCTTTAAAAAAAAAGAAGTTCTAGGCTGTCCGTCTCCCGCCTGTAAAAAAAAAAAAAAAAAAAAAAAGAAGTTCTAGAGGTCATATAGCTGGATTCAGCATTTATTAAACAACTAACACAGTGCATATCACCTTTTTCTTCCCAATCAGCTGAGTTCAGATAGTAAGCAGGTACTTATTAAGAACTCATGAAGAACATGAGATGTAATGACTGGTTGTGAAGAAAATAGATTCCTACTTTCTAAGAGCTTACTCTTTAGGATGGAACTAGTGGTATGGTATAAACCAGTTTTCTAGGGGAAAAAGTACCCTGATTTGTAGTGCTTGCCATTTTCTGTAGTGTACACTCCCAGCATCACTGATTTTAAGCTAGCAACTTGGTGTTACTAAGCTTGGAGTTGGGGGATGACGTGTGCAATTGGTTTTCCGGAGCTGGTAGAGCACACCATTGGATGAATCACTAATACTAAGAAAACCTACAATTGCAAGTGAATACTGAGGCACTTCTGAAAAGACCATGTCACATTCTCATCCTTTTCAGAGGACCATGATCTCCAGAGTGCTGTTGGATTTGGTAGTTATTATTTTGGTGTTCCTTTCCTATAGTTGCCAAACCAGATGAAGTTACTGGTGCTTCTTGTTTCTGACAGCAGCTTCAGCTATCTGACTTCATGTGAAAGATGGCTAATGCGGAAGTGAGTGTCCCAGTGGGGGATGTGGTTGTGGTACCCACTGAAGGAAATGAAGGGGAGAACCCTGAAGATACTAAAACTCAAGTGATCTTGCAGTTACAGCCTGTGCAACAAGGGTAAGTGGCTAAAAATTTGGATATTCTGAAAAATTTGAGAGGTGTAAAGAGTGGGAAAATTATAACTTTAAGGTTGCTTATCACAATGGAACATTCAACATAAATCTTAGAGCTTGCTAAGTTTTCATCTAAATAATAATGTGTTGAGTGCTATATTTGTCATTTCAATACTTATTACATCAATTAGCTGCTTCCTTGTCTCTTCCCCTCTTCTTCACTGAAAACAAACAAAACACATATATAAAGAGATCACTTACATGGCAAAATCCAACAAGTGCTGAATGACATGGTTAGGAAGTGTTTTCAATTTGGGGGACTGCTATGAATTTAAAAAAAGAGATAATTAGCCCTGGCTGGTGGCATAGTGGATAAGGCACCGGCCTGTGGATCCAAAGGTTGCTGGTTTGATTCCCCAGCCAGGGCACATAACCAGGTTGCAAGTCAGGTCTTCAGCCAAGTTATGGCTGGAGGCAGGTGAAAGGCAACCATACATTGATGTTTCTCTCCTTCTCTCCTTCTCTCCCTTCCTCTCCCTCTGAAAGTAATAAATAAGGTCTTAAAAAACAAAATAAAACAACTTTTATTAAAACACTAAAAAAAAAAAAAAGTTTTTTCAAAATTGTCTATGGTCTTGAAGGTTAAATAAGAATTGCATCTACCAAGAAAAGAAGGGGTAGTTATTTTATCTTGGGGAATGTATGAAAGAATCTTCATATGATTAGAAATGTTCTTGGGCAATTTGCAGATGATATGATAGTGTACATACAAAACCCAATGGGCTCCACCAAAAACTTACTCAACCTAATAAGCAAATTTAGCAAAATAACTGGGTGTAAAGTCAATATCCAGAAATCAAAAGCATTTTTGTATACCAATAATTAAACAACAGAAATAGAAGCAATTAAACAAATCCCATTTACCATAGCAACAAGAAAAATAAAGTACCTAGGAATAAACTTAACTAAGGAGGTAAAAAACCTGTACTCAGAAAACTATAGAACAATGAAGAAAGAAATCAAGGAAGATACAAATAAATGGAAGCAAATACCATGTTCATGGATGGGAAGAATTAACATAATTAAAATGCCCATACTACCCAAAGCAATCTACATATTCAATGCAATCCCAATTAAAACAGACTTCACAGAAATAGAAAAAATACTTCAAAAATTTATATGGAGCCCAAAACGCCCAAGAATAGTCACAGCAATCTTGAGAAAGAAGAACAAGGTAAGAGGAATCACAATACCGGACTTCAAACAATACTACAAGGCTACTGTCATCAAAACAGCCTGGTATTGGCATAAGAATAGACATATAGATCAATGGAACAGAATAGAGAGCCCAGAAATTAACCCAGGACTCTATGGTCAACTAATATTTGACAAAGGGGGAAGGAACATCCAATGGAGTAAAAACAGTCTCTTCATCAAATGGTGTTGGGAGAACTGGACAGCAACATGCAAAAAGATAAAACTAGACCACCAACTTACACCATACACCAAAATAAACTCAAGATGGATAAAGGATTTAAACATAAGCAGTGCCACCATAAAGGTCCTGGAGAAAAATATAGGCAGTAAACTTTTGGATATCCTACGCAAAAATATGTTTACTAATACTTCACCAAGGGCAAAGGAAATAAAAGAACGAACCAACAAATGGGACTATATCAAATTGAAAAGTTGCTGTTCAGCTAAAGAAAATATCAGCAAAATTCAAAGGGAACCAACTGTATGGGAAAACATAATTGCCAATGATACCTCAGACAAGGGTCTGATCTCCAAAATATATAAAGAACTAATGCGACTCAACACCAGGGAGACAGACAGCCCAATTAAAAAATGGGCAAAGGACCTGAACAGACAACTCACTGAGGAAGGTATACAAAGGGCCCAGAGGCATATG
>PVIW01015275.1:0-20324 GCA_004026585.1 Noctilio leporinus | reverse complement strand
AGAACAGAGAAAGAGTTATGGAATAAAATGTCAATAAACAAATACCTATCAATATTCACTTTAAATGTAAATGTCTTAAATGTTCCAATGAAAGGACATGGGTAGCTGAATGGGTAAAAAATATAAGACCAACATATATGCTATCTACAAGAGATGCACCTCAGAATAAAAGATACACACAGATTAAAAGTAAAGATGTGGAAAATGTTATTTCATGCAAATGGAAAATGAGAAAAAAAGCTGGGGTAGCAATACTTATATCTGACAAAATAAACTTTAAATCAAAGTGTATAGTAAGAAAAGAAGGGGACAATATAATGATAAAAGCAGTAATCTAACAAGAAGATGTAACCTTTGTAAATATTCATGCACCCAACATAGATGCATCTAAATATGTAAAGCAATTCATGATGGACACAAAAGGAGAAATTCATGGTAATACAGTCATAGTAGAGGATTTTAACGACACATTGACATCAATAAATAAATCTTCTAGGCAGAAACAAGGAAATGTCAGCCTTAAATGATGCATTTGATGAGATAGATTTGATTGATATTTTTACAGCATTCTATCCTAAAGCAGCAGAATATGCATTATTTTCAAATGCACATGTAACATTTATAAGATAGGTTACATGTTAGAAAACAAAACAAGGACCAATAAATTTAGAAGAATTAAAGCATATCAGGCATCTTCTCAGAGTATTGTAATAAAATATTAGGAAATAACAATATGCAAAAAATAAACAATCTGAAAGAAATAGATAAATTCATGGAGCACATAATCCCCAAAACTGGATTAGAAAGAATTAGGGAATCTGAACAGACAGGTTACAACTAATAAAACTGAAACATTTTTCTGGCCAAGATGGAAATGTAGGTAGAGATATTACATCTCCCTCCACAACTAAGACCAAATATAACTACCTCAAAACTGGGTACAACTAGAAGATACAGAAAACTGAGCTGCATGGAAGTCCAACAAAGATATAAAGACGTAATACTCATTCAGACAGGTAGGAGGGGAAGAGCCTGGGCAGAGAGGACACAGTTTGGAGATGGCAGCAGTGGTGACAGTAGCTGTGGCTGGCTGGCAGAAAGCACAGCCACACATTTTAAAAAGTAGGGAGGGACATGTGAAGAGCATTCTCAGCACCAGACCAGACCATACAGCTAATAGTTCCAGTGCCAGGAAAATAAAGCCTCAATGCTGCTGACTGTGAAAACCAGTGGAGGTTGGGTAAGAGGAATAAACTGCCAGGCTCTCAGCAGGGTCCATTTGTTTAGAGGTTGACAGTCCTAGAATGTCTGCAGACCCACCCATTGTGAGAACCACAGCCAGGGAAACAGCTAAAGATGCACCAGTCCCATAAGAAAGTAGAAGAAGTGCCTGGAAAAGGGACAAGGGCATAGCAGGTGGCATTGTTCCTTTTGAGACCACTCCTCAACATGGTGAAATAGGTCAAACACAGAGAAATACCTAAGGCTATGCCCCCTACAATGTAACAGATGCCATAGCTCTACCTAAGATATAGAGGCAAACACAAACCTGTCAAATTGAAGAGACAGAGAAGGATGGCCTAAAAGAGGGAACAGATCAAGGTTCCAGTGGGAGAACAAAGTGATGAGGAGACAGCCAGCCTAACAGATGAGAAGACAACCAATTTAATATATGCAAAGTTTAAAACACTGATAATGAAGATACTCACAGACTTGACAGATATGCTTGATTACAGCAAATGAGGAAGGGAAGAAGTGAAGGTTATGCTTACAGAAACAAAGGAAATTTCACACAAAACCAACAGTGAAGGGAAGGAAATTGGGGTTCACATAAACAAATTCGAACATAAGGAAGAAATAAACAGTCAACCAGTACAGAAGAAGAAACAAGAATTGAAAAAAACAAGAAGATGATTAGGAACCTCTGGGACATTAAACATGTCATCATCTGAATCATAGGTGTGCCAGAAGAAGAAGAGGAAGAAGAAAAAATTGAAACATATGTGAAAAAATAATGAAGGAAAACATTCCTAATTTGGTGAAGGAGATAGAAATAGACATACAAGTCCAGGAAGGACAGAGAACCCCAAAGAAGCTAGACCCAAAGAGAACCACACCAAGGCACATTGTAACTAAAACATCGAAGGTTAGCCAAATGGATAATTTTTAAAGCAATGAGAGGAAAGCAGACAGTTACATATAAATGAATTTCTATAAGACTACCAGCTGTTTTCTCAAAAGAAACTCCACAGGCAAGAAGGGGCTGGCAAGGAGCATTCAAAGTGATGAAAAGCAAGGACCTACAGCCAAGATTACTCTATCCAGCAAAGCTATCATTTAGAATGAAATGGAAGGTAAAATGCTTCCCAGACAAGGTAAAGCTAAAGTAGTTCATCATCACCTAGCCCTTATTATATGAAATGTTAAGGAGACTTACTTAAGAAAAAGAGAACCAAAACTATGAATAGTAAAATGACAACAAAATCACAACTATCAACAACTGAATCTAAAAATAAAAACAAACTAAGCAAACAAGAAGAATAGGAACAGAATTATAGGTACAGGGATTATGTGGAGGGTTATCATATGGGAGGGGGAAGGAGGAGAAGTGGAAAAATGTGCAGGGATTAAGAAGCATAATTGGGGAGATCCAATATGGTAGAGGATTAAGTGGAGCTACACCAATCTCCTCCAAGGACCAGTCTGAAATTACAACTTAATTGTGGAGAAATCATCTGGACTAACCAACAGAACACCAGCTGGAGAGAAGCCTTTTAACCACAGACAGAACAGAAGAGGCTACTTCATCACATTATGACTAATAAGAAGTGCAGAGACACAAGAGGGCTGGATGGGTTCCCACAGGCAGGCAGCTGAAGTAAGTGATGGAGGAACATCCCAGCAGCCAAATTCCATGTGAGAAGGTTGGGGTCTAACATCCCAGCTGGGATTCCCAGCCTACGACAACAAATCCCAGAATAATGCAGCATCCAGCTGTGAAAAGTAAAAAGCTGCATGGTTTTGCCAGCCTGAGAGCAATGGCTCTCCAGCCATTTAAGAACACAGAGAGTTCTTAAAGGGACCATGCACAAAAATACATTGGCACCCACTTACCCTGGTCTCCAGCAGAGGGAGATCTGAGTGGACTGGAGATGCTTAAGGAGAGTTTGGGATGGTGGCTTTGAGGGCAGAATTGAGGGAGCAGTGAAAGGTCTCCAGTGCTGACTCATCACCCATACCACAGGCAGACAACTCTTCTCCAAGAGGAATCAGCATGAGTGGAAGCAATAGTCCCACATCAATCTGAGAAGCAGAAGCAAACAAGAAGAGTCACCTAAAAATGGGTACACCAAGAAACAACCTCCCATTGAAAGGAAAGGAGGAATCCCCAGAAAAACTACTAAATGAAATAGAGGTAAGCAAACTATCAGACATGGAATTCAAAATAATGATTATACAGAAGCTTAGTAAGTTCAATGAATTCAAAGAAAACCACAAAAAACTCCAGGGGAACTAGGAAGAACTCCAGGTCAGCAAGAAGGAACTGACTGAGAACTATACCAGCATTAAAGAGGACATAAAAACAACCTATAAGAGGCAGGAGGAAATGGACAATACAATGTTTAAATTGAAGAACACAATAGAAGGAAGCAAAAACAGGCTAGGTGAAACACAGGATCAAATCAGCAAGCTGGAAGACAATGTAGAAAAAAATCCCAGACAGTAAAATGAAACAAAAAATGACTGAAAAAGAATGAAAAGGCTGCAGGACAACATAAAACATAATATCTGCATCATAGGGATACCAGAAGGAGAAGGACAGGAGCAATGATTAGAAAACCTATGTGAAAAAGGAGTGATAAAACTTCCCTAACATAATGAGAGAAAAATTCATGCCAGTCCAGAAAGCATAGAGCGTCCCAATGAAGATGAACCCAAAGAGGCCCACACCAAGAAACATCATAATTAAAATGGCAACTTTCAAAGGCAAAGAGAGGACACTAAAAGCAGCAAGAAACAGCTAATAACATACAAGAGGGCTCCAATAAGGTTATCAGTTTATTTCTTAACAGAAACACTACAGGGCAGAAGAGAATGGCAAAAAATATTCCAAGCAACAAAAAACAAAGGCCTACAACCAAGACTACTCTAACCAGCAAGGCTCTCATTCAAAATGGAAGGTGAAATAAGGAGCTTCCCAGACAAAAGAAAGCTAAAAGACTACATCTCCACCAAACCAGCATTGAAAGAGATGCTAAAAAGACAGCTTTAAGAAGATAAAGAAACAGAGAAAGAGGAACACAGGTCCGAAGGGGGAAAACTGACAATTACTAAGTGTCTACCAATAATAATATTAAATGTAAATAACTTAACTGCACCAAGAAAAATACAAATATAATCTACATAATGCTGTCTACAAGAGACCCACCTCAGAACGAAAGATCTACACAGACTGAAAGTGAAGGAATGGAAAAAATATTTAAAGCAAACCAACATGCAAAAACAATTGGTTTAGCAATACTTATATCAGACAAAATAGATTTCACAACAAAGGCCATAAAAAAAGACAAAAAAGGACATTTCATAACACTTAAGGGATCAATCCATCAAGGAGATTTAACCCTTATAAACATATATGCACCCAACATAGGAGCACCTAAACATATAAGGAAAATCTGGGAGGACTTCAAGAAGGGTAGTGACAGAAACATGCAGAAACATGCTCATAATAGGGGTTTTTAACACTCCATTATCAACAATGGACAGGTTTTCCAAGTAAAGAGACACCAAAAATATGATGGCATTGAACAACACTCTAGATGAAATGGATTTAAGTGATATATATATATATATATATATATATATATATATATATAATTTTTCTCCCCAAGGAAGCAAAATACACTTTCTTTTCAAATGCACATGGAACTTTCTCAAATATAGACCACATGGTAGGAAACAAAACATGCTTCCAGAAAATCAAGAAAATTGAAAATATATTAAGCATTTTCTCAAATCACAATGGCTTGAAACCAGAAACCGATCTCAAGGAAACAATCAAAAAACATTCAAAATAATGGAGACTGAATAACATGCTAGTAAATAATGAAGAGGTTAACAATGATATCAAGGAAGAAATTGAAATTTTCTAAAAACAAATGAAAATGAGCACACAACAGTACAAAGCCTATGGAACATGGCAAAGGAAGTCCTGAGAGGGGAGTTCATAGCAATACTGGCCTACCAAAAAAAAAAAGGATATAAAAATATCAGATAAACAACCTTCTCCTCTGTCTCCAAGAACTAGAGGAACAATTACAAAGAGCCCAAAGTAAGTAGAAAGAAGGAAATAATCAAGACTAGAGCAAAATTAAATGACATAGGAGACTAAAGAAACAATTCAAAGGATCAGCCCTGGCTGTTGGCACAGTGTATAACACGCCGGCCTGTGAGCCCAAAGGTTGCTGATTCAATTCCCCAGTCAGAGCACATAACCAGGTGGTAAGCCAGGTCTCCAGCAAGGTCCATAGCTGGAAGCAGGTGAAAGGCAACCATACATTGATGTCTCTCTCTCCCTGTCTGCCTCTCTCCCTTTCCCTCTCTCTGAAAATAATAAATAAAAAAAAAATTTTATAAAAGGATTAGTAAATCCAGAAGCTGGTTCTTCAAAAAGATAAACAAAATTGACAGGGCTTTAACCAGGCTCATCAAGAAAAAAGAGAAAGGGCTCAAATAAATAAAAATCAGAAATGAAAGAGGAGAAATTACAACTGATGCCACAGAAATACAAAGGATTGTAAAAAATTTCTGTGAACAACTATATGACAAGAAATTTGACAACCTAAGTGAAATGGATAAATTTCTGGAAACATATAATATTCACAAGAAGAATAAAGAACAAGCAGAAAGCCTGTTAAGAACAACAACAGCTAATGAAATTGAAGCAATAATCCAAAAACTCCTGACAACCTAAAACCTTCAACTGGATGGTTTCACAGGCAAATATTGCCAAACATTTAGGGAAGAACTAACTCCTATCTTTCTCAACCTATTTCAAAAAATACAAGGATAGGGAAGACTCCTATACTTTCTCTGAGGCCAATGTTATTTTAATTCCAAATCCATGTCAAGACACAACAAAGAAAACTACAGGCCAATATTGCCGATAAACATAGGTGCTAAAATCCTCAGCAAACCAGATCCCGCATTACATTGGAAAGAGATCATACACTATAATCAAGTGGGATTCATCCCAGGGATGCAAGAATGGTATAATATTAACAAACAAAATGAAAGATTAAAACCATATAATTATATCAATAGATGCTGAAAAAGCATTTGATGAAGTACAGCACCCATTTATGATAAAAAAAAAAAATGTTCAGCAAAGTGGGAATAAAGGGAGCATACCTCAACATAATAAAGGCCTTCTATGAAAAACTGTCAGCTAACATTATGCACAATGGGCAAAATCTAAAAGCTTTCCCTCTAAGATCAGGAACAAGACAAGGCTATCCACTCTCTCCACTGCTATTCAACATCATTTTGGAATTTCTAGCCATAGTGATCAAACTAGAAGAAGGAATCAAAGGCATCCAAATTGGAAAGGAGGAAGTAAAACTCCTTATTTGCAGATGACATGATAGTGTACTTAGAAAACCCGAAGACCCAACAAAAATCTTACTGGACCTAATAAGAATTTGGCAAAACAGCTGGATACAAACTCAAAATCCAGAAATGAAAAGCATTGTTGTACATGAGTAATGAAACATCAGAGAAAAAAATCTTTTTAAAAATCCCATTTACTATAGCAGCAAGAAAAATAAAGTATCTAGAAATAAACTTAACCAAGGAGGTAAAAGACCTGTACCCAACAAGCTATAGAACACTGAATAAAGAAATTAAGAAAAATACAAATAAATGAAAGCATATACCATGTTCATGGACAGGAAGCATTCACATCATTAAAATGTCCATACTGCCCAAAGCAATTTATAGATTCAATGCAATTCCTATTAAAATACCAAATACATACATCACAACTATAGAAAAATACTTCAAAAAATTTATATGGAGCCTAAAACAACAATGAATAGCCTCAGCAATCTTAAGAAAGAAGAACAAAGTAGGAGGAATTACACTAGCACATATCAAACTATATTTCAAGGGGACTGAAATCAAAACAGTCTGGAACTGGTATAAGAACAGACACACAGCTCAATGGAATAGAATAGAGAGCCCAGAAATAAACCCAGGTCTTTGTGGTCCATTAATATTTGACAAATGGTGAAGAAGGAGCATAAAATGCAGTAAAAATAGCCTCTTCAACAAGTGTTGTTGGGAGAACTGGATAGGGACATACAAACAAACAAACAAACAAACAAAACCCCACAAGACCACCAAATTACACCAAATACCAGAATAAACGTAAGATGGATAAAAGACTTAAACATAAGCCATGCCACTGTAAAACTGCTAGAGGAAAACATAAACAGTAAAATTTCAGAGATCCCACGTAACAATATTTCACTAATATTTCTCCTAGGGCAAGAGAAATAAAGGAACAAGTAAACAAATGGAACTACATCAAACTAAAAGTTTCTGCCCAGTTAAACAAAATATTAGCAAAATGGAAAGGGTGCCAACTATATGGAAAAACATATTTACCAATGATACCACAGACAAGGGTTTGATCTCTAAAATATATAAATAACTTATACAACTCAACAGTGGAAAGACAAATAACCTAAATAAAAAATAAGCAAAGAACCTAAATAGGGACTTCTCTGAAGAGGTCATACAAAGAGTCCATAGTATATGAAACAATGCTCAACATGACTGGCCATCAGAGAGATGCAAATTAAAACCACAATGAGATACCACCTCACACTTGTCAGAATGGCCATCATTAACAAATCAACAAATAACGAGTGCTGGAGAGAATGTGAAGAAAAGGGAACCACAGTGCACTGTTGGTGGGAATGCAGACTGGTGCAGCCACTATGGAAAACAGTATGAAATTAGCCCTGGCTGGTGGCTTAGTGGATAAGGCACCAGCCTGTGAACCCAAAGGTCACTGGTCAAATTCCCCAGCCAGGGGTACATAACAAGGTTGTAAACCAGGTCTCCAGCCAGGTCCGTAGCTGGAGGCAGGTGAAAGGCGACCATACATTGATGTTTCTCTCCCTCTCAGACTCTCTCCCTTCCTCTCTCTCTGGAAATAATAAATAAAATATTTTTAAAAAGTATGGAATTTCCTCAAAACACTAAAACTGGAACTGCCTTTTGATCCAGCAATTCTATTGCTAGGGTTATACCCAAAGAATTGTGAAACACTAATTCAGAAGAACCTAAGCACTCCTATGTTCATAGCACAATGGCCAAGTGCTGGAAACAGCCCAAGTGCCCATCAGTGGATGAATGGATCAAAAACCTGTGGTACCTTTACACAGTGGAATACTGCACAGCAGAAAGAAAGGAGGAACTCTTACCTTTTGTAACAGCATGGATGGAGAGTATTATGCTTAGTGAAATAAGCCAGGTGGCAAAAAAATGCCATACAATCTCACCTAATACAGGAAACTAATGAACAAAACAAACAAATGAGCAAAATAGAACCGGAGGTATGGAAACAAGGAACAGGCTGACAGTGATCAGAGGGGAGCTAGGAGGGGGCAAAAGGGGAAAATAAGAGGAAGAGTTTAGTCAAAGAACTAGTACAAATGACCCATGGACGTGGACAACCAGGTGAGGATTAACTGTGGGAGAGAAATAGGGAGGGTGGGGCAGGGGAGAGAAATGAGGGAAAAATGGGTCAACTGTAATACAACAATAAATTAAATTTAAAAAGAATCATAATTGGTAGGTACAAAGTGATAGGGGGATGTTAAGAATAATATAGGGAGAGAGGTTCATGAGAGGCAGTATTTTGACCGTCACATATATGTTGCTATGGACTGACATGAGTCTCCCCCCAAATTGTTAGTTAATGTTTTAATTCCCAATGTGGCTGTCTTTGGAAAACTGGTCTGTGAGGAGGTGATAAAGGTTAAATTAGGTCAGAAGGATGAGGTCCTAATCCAACAGAGTCAGTGACTTTATAAGGAAAGAAAAAGACACCAGTGTTCTCCACCCTGTCAGGACCAAGTGAGAAGGTAGCCACTGCAAGCCAGGAAGAGAGCTCCCACCAGAAATCAATGCTGCTGGACTTTAATTTGAGAATTCCATTCCCTAGAATTGTGAGAAAATACATTTCTGTTGTGTAAGTCAAAAAAAAAAAAAGAATAATATAGGAAAAGATGAAGCCAGATAATTTACATGCATGACCCTGGCATTGCTGGAGGAAAGGGGGCTACTGGGTGGAGGGCAACAAAGGGAAAAGAAATTGGGACAACTATTACAGCATAGTTAATAAAATATACTTAAAATAAAATATAACTAACTAAAAAATAAATAAATAAAAATAAAATATAACTGAAGCAATAATAATAATAACCTCCCACAATACCAATGTCCTGGACCAGTTGGCTTCACAGGTGAGTTTTATCAAACTTTCGAATAACTAACACCTATTCTTTTCAAATTATTTCAAAAAATTCACGTGAAGGGAAGATTCCTAAGCTCATTTTATGAAGCCAGCATTGCTCTTATTCCAAAACCAGATAAAGACACAACAAAGAATGAAAATTATAAGCCAATATCTCTGATGAACATAGATGCAAACATCCTCTACAAAATATTAGCAAATTTATTCTGGAAATACATTGAAAAAGATTATATACCATGATCAAGTGAGGTTTGTTTCTGAGATGCAAGGTTGACATTATACCCACAAATCAATAAACATGGTACACCACATAAACAAACAAAAAAACACCCTACATGATCATATCAGTAGTACAGAAAAACTCAGCACCCATTAACGACAAAAGCTCTCAGCAAAGCTAGGATAGAAAGAACATATCTCAACATAATAAAGGCCATATATGACAAACCCACAGCCAGCATCATATTGAATAGTCAAGAAGTAAATGCATTTACCTAAAGATAAGGAACAACAAAATAGTATGTTTTATTTTCCCACCACTATTTAACATAGTAGTGGAATTTCTGGACATAGAAATCAGACAACAAGAAGAAATAAAGGTATCCAAGTTAGAGAACCCAAGAGAATCTGCCAAAAAACTTTTAGAACTAATTAATGAATTCAGTGAAGTAGTAGTATACAAAATAAATATTTATAAGTTAGTTGCATTTTATTGAACTATCAGAAAGGGAAACTAAGAAAACAAGCTCATTCACAATTGATGCAAAAGATAAAATACCTAGGAATAAATTTAACCAAGGTGGTAAAAGATATGTACTCAGAAAATTATAAGACACTGAAGAAATAAATTAAATTACATACAGATAAGTCTAATAACATATCATGTCCTTTCATGGATAGGAAGAATTAACATCTTTAAAATGTCCATACTATTCAAAGAAATCTATAGATTTACCACAATTCCTATCAAGATACCAATGACATATTTCATAGAACTAGATAAAATATTCCAAAAAGTTATATATAACCACAAAAACCCCTGAATAGCCACAACAATCTTGAGAAAGAAGAATGAAGTTGGAAAAATCAAACTACCTGATATGAAACTATACTACAAGGTCAGAGAAATCAAAACAGCATGGTATCAGCATCAGAAAAAGACATAGAAACAAACCACTTCTTTATAGTCAATTAATAGTTGACAAAGGTCCAGTCAGGGCACATAACAAAGTTGCAAACCAGGTCTCCAGTCAGGTTTGTGGCTGGAGACAGCTGAAAAGCAACCATACATTGATGTCTCTCTCCCTCTCTGCCTCTCTCCCTTCCCCTCTTTCTAATAATAATGAAATAAAATCTTTAAAAAAAAATAAATAAGGGGATGTAAAGTACAGCACAGGGACTATAGGTAATAATGCAATAAATTTCGTGCCAGGTGAGTACAGGTATGTATGGGGGGATCACCTCCTAAGGTATTTAAATGTCCAACCACTATGCTGTGCACCTGAAACTAATCTAATATTGATGGTCAACTCTAATTGAAAAATAAAAAGGAGAGGGGCCCTGAAGAAAAAAATAGTCAAAAAGGAGAAAAATACATACAATAGGGTAAAGATAGTATATTCAATAAATGGTGTTGGGAAAATTGGACAGATATAAGCAAAAACTGGAAGTAGACCACTTCTTTACACTGTACCCAAGTATAAACTCAAAATGGATTAAAGACTTAAATGTTTTATAGCAATTTTTTTCCTGATATGTTGCCTCTGCCAAGGGAAACAAAAGAAAAAAATAAATAAAAGGACTCCATCAAAGTAAAATGGTTTTGCACAGCAAAGGAAACAAACAAAATAAAAAGACAATGCACTCAATTCACTAATAATAGATCTGATACAAGGTTAATATAAAAATTGTTCAAGAACTTATAAACTCAGTATCAAAAAACAAACACTCCAATTAACAAATGGGCAAATGACCTTAAGAGATACTTTTCCAAAGAGGACATACAAAGCACCAATAGACATATGAAAAGATGCTCAATATCACTCATCATCAGAGAAATGTAAATTAAAACCACAATGAGATTACCTCACACCTGTCAGACAATCAGCAAACGAGTGCTGGTGAGATCGTGGAGAAAAGGGAACTCTTCTCTTGTGCACTGTTTTTAGGAATACAAATTGGTGCAGCCACTGTGGAAAGTGGTATGTAGTTACTTCAAAAAAATAAAAATGAAACTGCCTTATGAGTAGGGTGATTTAAGCTATTTACCCTCTGACTGGGGAGAAGTACAAACCATTTACTCTTAAGTGTCCTTGGTTTAAGAAAAATAAAATTTACTAGATGACCACAAACAGCTTAGCATCTAGACTTATTAGATGGCTGACAATTGCTTGTTTAACTATCTGCCCCAGGTTTCCTATTCCATTTATCCTGGCTTACTAACCTGTCTGAATCACACGTTGCTCAATGTTGATGGTAAATAAGTAAATGTACTCATGCCTGAGAAAGACTGTTACCAGAGCTCAGATGCTTCAGGGATAAAGGTCTGGGTCACTCCACCAGACAAGAAATGTAGGCTAGCAGAGGTGCCACAGGTAGCAAGATGTGAGGTCATAAAGAAGGTACAAAATAGAAGGAGATGATGAAAATTTGTTGCAGCCTGAAGACTAGCCACAGTAGTAGGGATTACAGTTGATCCGACTGTCCTTTGTATTTTATGTTTTTATAGGAGAAGTGCCCAACCAAAATTCTAAGTACACTGTTTGCAGATGGGGAGAACATCCATGCAAAATAAATGGATTCAAACAACACAAGAGGAGGGCTGTAGTAAATGCTGTGGTGTACTGATAGATGCCCTTTCAGAACTCAGGGCTTTCCCTGCTTGTATTGATTGCTGATGGGTAAATCATCTCTGAGAATTGCCTTAACTGAATTAAGTTATTTTGCGCAAGATTACACCCACTTCCTGAAGGCATTGAGGGCTAATGACTGATCAGTGAAGGGTAAGGTTAGGCCTCCTGAAGATGTAGGTCTTTAACCCTATTATGTTCTTCCTTCAATATTTTCTCTCTCTCTCTCAATCTATCTCCCTCCCTCTCTATCTCCTACTATGTTGAATTATACTTCTATGACTTACTTATGGTCCCATCTTTTCCGAGGTTATTTCCTAAGATCTGGAAGGCTTTTTTCTACTTTATCTTTTAGACTATTTATTGAATCCTTTTACTTGTATAATAATTTTTTAATTTCTAAGAACTCTTTCTCATTCATCTGTTCCATTTGCTCAATAACACCCTCCCTGTTCTTATACAGATATAGTGTTCCTTTTCAAGTTATTTTCTGTTCTCTAACTTACCTTTTTCTGTTCTTCTGTTACTTCAGAATCAGTTGTTTTCTTAGCTTGTATTACCTTTCTGTAACAGGACCCGTTTGCCGGGGTGGGTGGGTGGGGGGGTCCTCAGTTTTAATGGGCCCAATTTGCCTGCAACCGGGAATTACTTTTTTCTCGTACTTTAACTTTATTGTTGTATTACATTTATTGCATTTTCCTCTACTGCTCTCGCCTGCCCTATCCTCCCCATCCCCTCTCTCACAGTCAATCCTACATGTTGTTCCTGTCCATGGGTCATCCATGCTAGTTCCTTGACTAAACTGCTCCCCTTCTTTGCCTCCTTCTCCCCCTCCCTACTCCCTTCTGCACACTGAAAGTCTGTTTCTTGTTTCCACATCTCTGGTTCTGTTTTGCTTGTTTGTTTTGTTCATTAGTCTCTTGTATTGGGTGAAGTCATATGGTATTTGTCTTTTACTGACTGGCTTATTTCATTAAGCATAATACTCTCCAGTTTCATCCATGTTGTCCCAAAAGATAGGAGTTTCTTCTTTCTTTCTCCTGTGTAGTATTCCATTGTGTAAATGTACCACACTTTTTTGATCCATTCATCCACTGATGGGCACTTAAGCTGTTTCCAGCACTTGGCCATTATAAACAGTGCTGCTATGAACATAGGGGTACACAGGTTCTTCTGAATTGGTGTTTCAGTGTTCTTTGGGGATAATCCTAGCAGTGGAATTGCTGGATGAAAAGACAGTTCCATGTTATTTTCTCGAGGGAATTCCATACTGTTTTCCATAGTGGATGCAGCAGTCAGCATTTGCACTAACAGTTCACTAGGGTTCCCTTTTTTCCATATGCTGACCAGCACTTGTTGTTTGTTGATTTGTTAATGACAGCCATTCTGACAGGTGTGAGGTGGTACCTCACTGTGGTTCAATTTGCATCTCTCTGATGGCTAGTGATGGCGAGCATTCTTTCATATGCCTATGGGCCCTTTGTGTGTCCTCAGAGAAGTGTCTGTTCAGGTCTTTTGTCCATTTTTAAATTGGGCTGTTTGATTCCCTGGTGTTGAGCCATATAAGTTCTTTTTATATTTTGGAGATCAAGCCCTTGTCTGAAGTATCATTGGCAAATGTTTTCTCATACAGTTGGTTCCCTTTTAATTTTGTTTTCTTTAGTGAAACAGAAACTTTTCAGTTTGACATAGTCCCATTGTTTATTTGTTCCTTTATTTCCTTTGCCCTTGGAGAAATATTGATGAATATTTGTATTATTGCATGGGATATCTAAATTTTTACTGCTTATGTTTTCCTCTAGGATTTTTATGATGGCATGGTTTATGTTTAAGTCTTTTTATCTATCTTGAGTTTATCCTGGTGCATGGTGCAAGTTGGTGGTCTAGTTTTATTGTTTTTTTTTTTTTTTTTTGCATATCCCTGTTCAGTTCTTCTAATACCACTTGTTAAAGAGGCTATTTTCACTCCAGATTATGTTCCTTCTGCCTTTGTCAAATATTAATTGACCATAGAGTCCTGGATTTATTTCTGGGCTCTCTATTCTGTGCCATTGATCTTTATGTCTTATGCCAGTACCAGACTGTTTTGATTACAGTGTCATAGTAGTATAATTTGATATTTGGCATTGTGATTCTTCCTACTTTGTTCTTTTTTCTCAAGATGGCTATGGCTATTTGTGTTTTTTTTGTTTTTTTTTGTTTGTTTGTTTTTTTTTGGCTTTATATAAATATTTTAAGTATATTATCTATATCTGTGAAATATGTCATACGTATTTTAATTGGGATTGCAATGAATCTATAGATTGCTTTGGATATATGGACATTTTAATTATGTCAATTCTTCCCATCCATGAACATGGGTTATGCTTTCATTTATTTGTATCTTCCTTAATTCCTTTCTTCAGGGTTCTGTAGTTTTCTGAGTACAGATCTTTTACCTCCTTGCTTAAGTGTATTCCTACGTACTTTATTTTTCTTGTTGTTATGGTAAATGGGATTTGTTTTCTCACTTCTATTTCAGATGTTTCATTATTGGTATACAAAAAATGCCTTTGATTTCTGGATATTGACTTTATATCCAACTATTTTGCTAATTTTGCTTATTAGGTTGAGTAGGTTTTTCGTGGAGTCTATCAGGTCTTGACTATCATGTCATCTGCAAATAATAACAGTTTTACTTCCTCTTTTCCAATTTGGATTCTTTTGATTCCTTTTTCTTATAGATTGCTATGGCTAGAACACCCAAAATGATGTTAAACTGAAGTGGAGAAAGTGGACAGCCTTGTCTTATTCCTGACCGTAAGGGGATCTTAGTTTTGACCATTGAGTAGAATGTTGGCTGCAGGTTTCTCATATATGACCTTTATTATGTTCAGGTAGGCTTCCTCTATTACCAACTTGCTGAGCATTTTTATCACAAATGGATGCTGTACTTTTTCAAATGCTTTTTCAGCATCTATTGATATAATTATGATTTTTGTCTTTCACTTTTTTTTATTTCCAATCAAATAGAAGATTATTTGGTTGGCATGCCACAATCCAGAGGTAAGGTGGTGGTCCAGTGCAAGACAAAAGAGCCAGGTTCTTCTCCCTTGTCATTGTGCCCTAAGCTACACCATCATGGCCATATTGCACCCCCACAACCAACTACAGTGGATGAATCAGAACATAAATTTCAGCTGAATGTTGCTACAAACTGAGTAATCTAGTAGCCAATGCTGTGTTTGAGATTCAGGGTGGTTGCTAGAAAGAACATTGGGCTAAGATCAAGTTGTTAGCAGGGCTGAATTCCTTTCTAAGCATCTGAGGAAGAATCCGTTTCTTTGCTTCTTCTAGCTTCGAGAGGCTGCTTGTAGTTCTTGGATCATGGCCCCTTCCTCCATCTTCAAAACTGACAGTATCAGGTTGAGTTATGCTGCCATCTCTCTTATTCTCTGACCAAAACCAGAAAAGCTTCTTAGTTTATGAAGACTCATACAATTAGATTGGGCCAACCTAGAGAATTCACAATAATCTTCTATCTCAAGATCTTTAATCATGTTGGTTTTTTTCCCAAAATATTTCCATTTTTCAATTACAATTGACAAATAGTAATAGTACATAGAGATTAAGCAATGATACCAATAAGTGTAGTACCCATCCATCACCATAGTTACTTATCACAATATTTTTGACAATATTCCCTATGCTGTACTTCATATCTCCATGACTGCTTTTATAACTGGAAATTTTCACATCTTAATCCCTTTCCATCCACCCTCCCAACCCCTCTACCATCGGGTAACTATCAAAATATCCTCTCTCTCTCTGAGTTTGATTCTGTTTTTGTTTGTTCATGTATTTTGTTTATTAGATTCCACATATAAGTGTCTTTCTTGATATGACCCATTTTACTCAGCACAGTACCCTCCAGATCCATCCTTGTTATTACACATGGCAAGATTTTATTCTTGTTCATGTCTGAGGCATATTCCATTGTATGTATGTACCACATGTTCCTTTTTTTTAAATTTCATTTTATTGTTGTTGTATTACATCCAAACCCTTTTTACTCCCCTCCGTCTCCTTCCCCACCCACCCACTCCCCCACAAAGTCAGCGCCACTTCTTGTCCATGTCCATGGTTCTTCCATACTAGGCTCTTGACTAAACTGCTTCCCTTCCTTGCATCTTCCTCCGCCCTCCCTCCACCACCCTTCACCCTGCCCAATGAAGGTCTATTCACTATATTCATATATCTGGTTCTGTTTTGCTTGTTGTTTGTTTTGTTCATTATTGTCCTGTAATGGGTGAGATCATATGCTATTTGCCTTTCACTGACTGGCTTAGTTCACTAAGCATAATACTTTCAAGTTCCATCCACATTGTTGCAAATATTAGGAGTTCCTTCTTTCTTTCTGCTGTGTAGTATTCCATTGTGTAAATGTACCCAAGTTTTTTGATCTAATGATCCACTGATGGGCACTTAGGCTATTTCCAGCACTTGGCTATTATAAATAGTGCTGCTATGAACATAAGGATACATAGGTTCTTATGAATTGGTGTTTCAGGATTCTTTGGGTATAGTCCAAGTAGTGGAATTGCTGGATCAAAAGGCAGTTCCATTTTCAGTTTTTCAAGGAAACTCCATACTATTTTCCATAGTGGCTGCACCAGCCTACATTCCCACCAAAAGTGCACCCAAGTTGCCTTTGCCCCACATCTTCACTAACACTTGTTGTTTGTTGATTTGTTGATGATGGCCATTCTGACAGGTGTGAGGTGGTATCTTATTGTGGTTTTAATTTGCTTCTCTCTGTGACTAGTGATGTTGAGCATTCTTTCATATGCCTTTGGGCCCTCAGTGAGTTGTCTGTTCAAATGTTTTGCCCATTTTTTAATTGGTCTGTCTGTCTCCCTGGTGTTGAGTTGCATTACTTCTTTATATATTTTGGAGATCAAACCTTTGTCTGAGATATCATTGGCAAATATGTTTTCCCATATAGTTGGTTTCCTTTGAATTTTGCTGGTGTTTTCTTTAGCTGAACAGAAACTTTTCAATTTGATATAGTTCCATTTGTTGATTTGTTCTTTTATTTCCTTTGCCCTTGTTGAAGTATCAATAAACATATTTCTGCATAAATTATCTAAAATTTTACTGCATATATTTTTCTCCAGGACCTTTATGGTGGCAATGATTATGTTTAAGTTCTTTATTCATCTTGAGTTTATTCTGGTGTATGGTGTAAGTTGGTGGTCTAGTTTTATCGTTTTCCATGTTGCAGTCCAGTTCTCCCAACACCACTTGTTGAAGAGACTGTTTTCACTCCACTTGATGTTCCTTTCCACTTTCTCCAAAATTAATTGACCATGGAGTCCTGGGTTTATCTCTGGGCTCTCTATTCTGTTCCATTAATCTATACATCTCTTCTTATGCCAGTACCAGGCAATTTTGATGACAATAGCCTTGTAGTATTATTTGAAGTCAGGTATTGTGATTCCACCTGCCTTGTTCTTCTTTTGCAAGATTGCTGTGGCTACTCGAGGGTGTTTTTAGCTCCACATAAATTTTTGAAGTATTTTTTCTTTTTCTATGAAGTATGTCATTGGTATTTTAATGGGGATTGCATTGAACCTATAGATTGCTTTGGGTAGTATGGACATTTTAATGATGCTAATTCTTCCCATCCATGAACATGGTATATGCTTCCATTTATTTGTATCTTTCTTCATTTCTTCAGTGTTCTGTAGTTTTCTGAGTACAGACCTTTTACCTCCTTGGTTAAGTTTATTCCTAAATGCTTTATTTTTCTTGTTGCTACGGAAAATGGGATTTATTTTCTCACTTTTATTTCTGTTGTTTCATTATTGGTATACAAAAATGCTTTTGATTTCTGGATTTTGACTTAATATCCAGCTATTTTGTGAAATTTGCTTATTAGGTCAAAGTAAGTTTTTCATGGAGTCTATTGGGTTTTGTATATACACTATCATATCATCTGCAAATAATGACAGTTTGACTTCCTCCTTTCCTACTTGGATACCTTTGATTCCTTTTTCTTCTCTGATAGCTATGGCTAGAACTTCCAAGACAATGTTCCACAGAAGTGGAGAAAGTGGGCAGCCTTGTCTCATTCCTGATCTTAGAGGAAAGCTTTTAGTTTTTGCCCATTGAGTAAGATGTTGGCTTCAGGTTTCTCATAGATGGCCTTTATGATATTGAGGTATGCTCCTTCTATTCCCATTTTGCTGAGGGTTTTTATCATAAATGGTTGCTATGCTTCATCAAATGCTTTTTCAGCATCTATTGATATGATCATATGGTTTTTGTCTTTCATTTTGTTGATGTGGTATATGACATTATTGATTTGCCAATTATTGTACCATCCTTGCATCCCTGGGATGCAACCCACTTGATCATGGTGTATAATCTTTGTAATGTACTGCTGGATCTAGTTGGCCAATATTTTGTTGAGAATCTTAGCACCTATGTTTATCAGAGATATTGGCCTATAGTTTTCTTTCTTAGTTGTGTCTTGATCTGGTTTTGGGATTAGAATAATATTGCCCTCACAGGAAAAGCTTAGGAGTATTTCCTCTTCCTCAATTTTTTGGTATAGGTTGAGAAAGATAAGAGTTAGTTTTTCTCTAAATGTTTTGTAGAATTCACCTGTGTATCTATCTGGTCTGGGGCTTTTGTGCTTTGGGAGCTTTTGGATTACTTCTTCCATTTCACTAGTTGTTATTGGCCTATTTAGGCTTTCTGCTTCTTCTGGATTCAGTTTTGGTAGATTATACATTTCAGAAATGTGTCCATTTCACCCAGGTTGTCCTGTTTCTTGTCACATAGTTGTTTATAATAATTTCTTACAATCTTTTGTATTTCTGAAGTACCAGTTGTGATTTCTCCTGTGTCAGTTCTGATTTTGTTTATTTGGGTCCTCTCTTTTTCTTGATGAGTCTGGATAAAGGCTTGTCAATTTTGTTTATATTTTCAAAGAACCAGCATGGACTTGTTGATTCTTTGAATTGTAGTTTCAGTCTCTAAGTTACTTAATTCTGCTCTGATCTTGATCATTTCCTTCCTTCTACTTGCTCTGTTTGTTGCTTCTGATCTTTGTTTGTTGTTGCTCCTCTAGTTCTTGCAGCTTTATGGTTAGGTTGTTTGTATAAACTTCTTGTGACCTTTTTAGGTAGGCCTGTATGGCTATAAATTTCCCTCTGAGGACTGCCTTTGCTGTGTTCCATGGGTTTTGGGCTGCTGTGTATTCTTGTCATTTCTTTCCAGGAACTTTTTGATTTCATCTTTGATCTCATTGTTAACCCATTTCTCACTTAAAAGCATGTGATTCAGTCTCCATGAGTTAGTGTTTTTGGTTTTTTCCCTTGAGATTGGTTTCTCATTTCAAGCCATTGTGATCTGAGAAGATGCTTGGTATGATATAAATTTTCCTGTATTTGTTGGGGCTTGTCTTGTGACCTACCTTGTGGTTTATCTTAGAGAATGTTCCATGTGCATTTGAAATGAATATATATTTCTTCTTAGGGGTAAAAGGTTCTTTTTTTTTTCCTTTTTTTTTCTTTTTTAAACTTTATTGTTGTTATATTAAATCCATCCCCTTTTTGCTCCCCTCTGTCTCCCTCCCCACCCACCCATTCCCCCCAATGTCAATCCCACCTGTTGCCCATATCCATGGTTCCTTTATATTAGGTTCTTGTCTAAGCTGCTCCCCTTCTTTGCCTCCTCCCTCCCCCCAACCCCGTTCACCCTGACCACTGAAGGCCTATTCCTTGTATTCATATACTTGGTTCTGTTTTGCTTGTTGTTAGTTTTGCTCATTATTGTCCCATAATGGGTGAGATCATATGATATTTGTCCTTCACTGACAGGCTTATTTCACTAAGCATAATACTCTCCAGTTCCATCCATGTTGTTGCAAAGGGTACAAG
>PVIW01015274.1:0-20335 GCA_004026585.1 Noctilio leporinus | reverse complement strand
GATGATTGGATCAAAAAACTTTGGTACATATACACAATGGAATTCTATGTAGCAGAAAGAAAGAAGGAACTTGTACCCTTTGCAACAACATGGATGGAACTGGAGAGTATTATGCTTAGTGAAATAAGCCAGTCAGTGAAGGACAAATATCATATGATCTCACCTCTTACGGGACAATAATGAGCAAAACTAACAACAACCAACACAGAACCAAGTATATGAATATAAGGAATAGGCCTTCAGTGGTCAGGGGTATGGGGTAGGGGGGAGGGATAGGTAGAGGCAAAGATGGGGAGCAGCTTAGACAAGAACCTAGTATAAAGGAACCATGGACATGGACAACAGGTGGGATTGACTTTGTGGGGAATGGGTGGGTGGGTGGGGGGACAGAGGGGAGCAAAAAGGGGATGGATGTAATACAACAACAATAAAATTAAAAAAAAAATATTTCTCTCTCATATTAATGTTCCCCTTCCTCCCTCCCTCCCTCCCTCCCTTCCTTCTTTCCTTCCTCTCTCTCTCACCCTATTTTCCTCTCTCTCTAAAAATCAGTAAAACATATCCTCGAGTGAAAATTAAAAAGAAATCAGCTGTTAAATAAGAGGGGCCATTCTAAAAAAAAAAAAACAAAAACTATTTTAAAACTCTCTCTCCTAGAATATGTAGTTCAGGGGTAACAAGTCACTGGAGGAAAGAAAAGTGTTATTATGGGGAACAAACACCTTACATATTTGCTATTTCAGTATATATACTAACCTGCTTTTTTAAGACCTGTTTGATGGAAGGGACTGGATCAAAAAACTGACTGTTGGTTATAAACCAAACAACCAATTGGAACATAAATCAATTGGAGCCCGCAAGTCATGTTAAAGACAAATTTCCATTTTAGGCACCTGAGGACCCGTTCTAGAAACTAGTGTTTCCATAGCAGGATCACCAGCATCACCACGAAGGCATCATTTCCTTACATTTTCTCTTTCCAACAGTTGTAGTAGGAAACTGGATTTCTGCAATGAAATAAAATGGCAGGCCCCTCCATTTTGCAGAACTCTTCATGAGAATCTAAAATGTAATGAGCTTGTGTACCAATCATCCACACAACTCTGGGGTCAGGCAGCAAAGTTTCCTTTCTGACATGTCTCTAGAGTTTTCAGTTCACTTCCTGTGTCAGCAGTTTGCCTCTATTTGTTGTTTATCAGCTTTTTATGCCAGGTTTTCAGCACTGAAAAAGCTGAAGATTCTGACCCAATTCCCCACTGCACTGTAACCAGGTACAGTCCCAATTTAAAAACTAATATGAAAGTTCCAAAGTCTTACGAAACTCTAATCTCTAGCCCCATCCACTCATCTGGCAAGAATTCTGGGAAAAGGGATTGAAAACTCAATTAACTTTTACTACACAAATTAGAAACATCCATGGGCTTCTTTGCCTCTCAGTTAAGCATCTTTAAAAAAACATACACAGGAAACTTCAAGATCAGAAACACTGAACAAAGTGGGAGCCGTATGCCTGCTGGGTTAAAACTAAGGACTCTATTCATCTGGTATTGGGTCTGGCACCAGGCAACAGCCCTGGCCTCATCCATAAAGCAATCTGGCCATGGAGTTTCAACCTAGTCACTCTGACAGACGCTGGGAAGATTACCAGACAAACACAATGGGACCGAAGTACTGGAAGGCAGATTTAGCTAGCCTAAATATCCGGTCTTGGATGCTAACAGCCAATCATTTCAATCTGATCTGGGGCTTTGGGTCTGTTTTCCAGTTTTTCCCAAGTGTGAACAGCTGACTCCTTCTATATAAATCAAGCCTCTTTGGAAACAATATTAGCTTCTTATAAGTGGTAAATCAGAAAAGTGGGATCATATCCATAGTCTAAGCGAAGAATAGAGCCCACAGTACAGGACAAAATGGGAACCTGTTTCAGTCATTGAATTGCCTACCAACAGATTTTTACTGATGACCCACTGGGCCTGAGGTCCCTCCTTCAGGTGTATAAGGGCCTGCGAGAACCTCAAGCAATTGCTAATTTAGTGGGGTTGACTTGACCTTTACATTCCTTGCCACAGTGTATTCTCCACCTTGTCGGACAATGTCCCTGTTGATCGTTTGTGTTCCCTTTTCTTCTCTAATAACTTCATGTGCCTGAGACTTGAATGGGAAAATGTAACTTGTTCAATCTGAGATATTTTACATGAGCCCTTCTTGAAGTCTGTAACTGCATTATCATTTGTTTAGGTTATTCACTCCCTGATGCACTGATTTATTAATGGCTTTATGCCCAAACTCAGTTAGATCTGAAGAGCCAAATGTGGTGCTGAGCTAGGACAGAGAATGGGCTATTAGAAGGTATATAACTCCATAGCAGAGGTCGTGCCCCCTGAATTCTTGAGACCCAAGTGGGAATCAGCTGAGAAGAGCTGTATTTGTCAGAAACTACCTATAGTTCAAAAGCCAGAAACCCATTACCCTTGGAAGAAGCCAAAGCAGTGGTAACACACTAATGATCTCCACAACAAGGGAAACAGTGTACAAACAGTATTTCTAATATACACATACTCTTCAGTACCATCAATGATACCCATAATGTACATCATTACTGCGTTGCACTCTCACCCATAGGCCCTCTCTGTCCTTAGGGAAGGAGGGTAGAAGGAGGGTAGATTAAAGGCAGTGATCCAAAGTCTCCTCTCCATTAATGATCCTATGGAGCATAATTTTAACTCTCACATCCCCTCTCACATTCTATGGTATGGGAGGTCTGCTGGCTACCAGCTCTGATTTATTTTTCCTCCAAAAACCTGTTTTTACTCATGCTCATCCCTTTGGTTTTATACTGTTATAGACCTAAAAGTCTGAGCATAGGGAAAATCTATTTAAATCATCCCTGATAACCATTATCTGTCTTCCCATAATAGAATTTCACATATTAAATACAAAAGATTCTGTACACAATTCTGATGTGTGGGAAATGTACGCATACCACCGCACAGTGGTGTTCTGCATTTCAACTCAATCCTGACACCATTTCCGCAGAGACAGCATCAGATCCCACAGGTTAAGGGCTCAGTCCCACAACTTCAGATGCCAAGCAAGTCTATATTGTCTCTTGTGCTTCTGCCCTACCAGCGATGGATCGGAATTCCAATAACCCTTTTCTTAGGTGCAATTAATTTGCAAGAGTTGCTTACAGAACTCAGAGAAACATACCACTTACTAGATTGCCATTTTCCTTAAATAAAAGGCTGTAACTCAGGAACAGCCAGATGGAAGAGATGCATGGTGTGAATGGGGGAAGGATGCAGAATTTCTGCCCTTTCACCATGTGCTACACTGGCCACCAACTCAACAACCTTCCAAAACCATGTGAGGCATTATTGATGAAATCAATGGCCATTGGCATGGAGTCATCTTTTAGGCACTCCCTCCTCCCTGAAGATTGGGGGGTTGGACTAAAAGTTCCAACTCCATAATCCTATGGTTGGTTGTCCTAGCAACCAGCCTCCATTCAGAGTTGTGGCCCAAAAGTCATCTCATTAACATAGCAAAAGATACCTTTATTACCTTCTTCACTTAAGAAATTCCAAGGGTTGTAAGAGCTCTGAAACAAAAGAGACAAAGACCAAATATATATTTCATATTATAAATCATGATATTATAGCTGCCATGAAAACCATTACTCATAAGCAATGAATAATCTTTCTAAAGCATAAATCCAACGATGTCCCACTTTATTGCCAACTCGTTGAAGCACACTCCTCCCTTATCTAGAAATGTCAAGTGCACAGGGTCCTTCAAGATTTCACCTCAACTCCCATCTGCAGAGTTCAATTTTGTCATCCCCCTAAACCTATAGCCTGTACTTAATTGTTTCCCCAAATATGTGACCATCTTACCTCTGCATACCCTTCTGCTTTGACCAGATTGTTTTGTTAGGGGGAGCCTGCTGTGGAAGGACACAGCTAGCTCTTTACTGAGCATGTGCCATGTGCTAGAGAGTATCTGAAGCTCTCTTTATACTCTAATTCATTCACACAATTCAGGCTTCAATACAGATGCAATTTCTAGTTTCAGAACTGTACAAATAGGCCAATAGATATGTTAACATTTGATGGTTAAGTTTCAAGAAAAAGAAGGAAGAGGAAAAAGGGTTTTTGTGCATTTTTTCATGGTTTTGTTGATATGTAACTTGTTACAAAAATGACAACAGGTTGAAAATAGTCACTTGTGTGAATTCCATATCACCAAACCAAGACTTAATGCCTAACTTAATTGCAGTTTCAACTTCTCCCTGGAATGTACTATTAACCAGTCAGTCTAGAATTACCTGGTCAGTACTAGTAAGGTGAACCACTTGACAGAACCCCCATTGAACCCAAAGGAAAGTGCCCTTGCCAGAAAAATCCACTTCTTGCTAGTAACTCTCTTGTCCCAACCCCTTCTAACAATAAGTCTTCCATTTTAGACAGCTCTTCAGTGATTCTTTCTATTTGCTAGATGGGATGCTTCCCCATTCATTGATTGTTGAATAAAGCAAATAAGATCTTTAAATTTTACTTGGCTAAACTTTGTTTTTTAAATAAATTGATATATAATAAACTACACATACATATGCAATCCAATCTGCTTTGATGTATGTATATAGCTGTGAAACCATCACCACAATCAAAAAAATAAACACACACGCCACCCTCCATGTTTTCTTGTTCCCCCTTTTCCCAGCCAATAATTGATCTGTATTCTATCCCTATAGATTAATTTGACTTTAAAACAATTTTTTATATAAATAAACTCATACAATAGATACCCCTTTTAATCTATATGCTTCCACTCATTCTAATTATTTATCCTTGCTGTTGGACATATAGTCTATTGTTTAAAGATTATATTTATTTTTAGAGAGAGGGAAAAGGAGGGAGAAGGACAGGGACAAAAACATCAGTGTGAGAAACACTGACCTGTTAGCTCTCATACATGTCCTGACCAGGGACTGAACATGCAACTCAGGCATGGTGCCCTGACTGGGAATAGAGCTGACAACCCTTAGCTTTGTGGGAGGACACCCAACCAACTGAGCCACACTGGTCAGGATAGTCCACTGCTTTTTAGTGCAGAGCAATATTCCATTTAATGGGTAGACTTTAATTTGTTTATTCATTCATCCATTTATAGGCATTTGGATTTTTTCCAGTTTTAGACTATTAAAAAATACAGCTACCAGAAACAAATGCATGTGCAAGTCTTTGCATGGGCATATTTTTCTCACTTCTCTTGGCTAAAGACATAGATGTATGGTATGTATATGTTTAAGAACCCTGTCCAGCTGTTTTTCAAAGTGATTGCACCATTTTTCACATGATCACCAGCAGTGTAGGAGAGCACCACTTGCTCCAAATCCTTCCCAGCACCTGATATCATCAGTCTTTGACATGTTGTGCAAAGTAACTTAAAGATCTCATTTTTTCTTACACAAGTAAAAGTTGGAATACTTATACTCACTATGCAGATGAAAGAACCCAGGAGGTGAAATGACATATCCAAATATATATAACGTTTGGGTTCAGAGCACCACAGAATGATGGGGTGGGGGGTGGGGGGTGGGCAGCCATTAGGCCATCTTCTAGGACCACAGAAACCAGGACCAGAAAATAATCCTAGATGGGCCAGTTTTATGGTGTATAGTATGGGGATCCCAGGGCCTCAAAGCAGCCCCCTCACTGCTCACCAGCAGACTACCTTCTGTTATGATTTCTTGCACTTTGCAAAAAGTTCTTTCTGAAAATGATAGGTATTCTCTGATGCTCTGATAAATGCCAAACAACAGAGAGGTGTGTTTGATGATCCTGGTTTAGTTATAAAGGGGTGGCCTGGGTCCCTAAAGCTGGGTCTCTTGGTGGTTGAAGTCTCAAAGTGAAAAACGCCTCATGGGAAAAGTGTGCTTCAGGGAGCACCCCATGGGGCAGGGGTGGGGCAGCTTCAAGGTCTCTTGCTGAATCTTCCCTTTTCATAGAAATGTCTCTTTCTGGAGTAACTCTCTTCTCCAATCTTAAAGGTCGGGGTGCCTTTGTTTTAATGTGGTAAGCTATTTCCTTATTCCAGCTCCATTTAGTTTTACACAAGCTCTTGGTTTTTACCAGCTGGTTATTCTTGCCAATGGAAGGGACTGAGATGGTGAAGGTTCCGTGCACCCAGGGTGGCTGCACCTGAAATGAACTGATGCCTTGCAGGGAGAGACAGGAGGACTTCCCCACCCAAAGGCGTTGGCTAACTCTAGACACGCCAGGGGTACACAGCTGATTTCAGAGGTTTCTTTGGAGCAAAGTTCAGTTATCAACAAAAAGAGAGCAGGCAGCAGAAAGGGGATGGTTTTCTATGCTTCTGATGTAAATAGAAACGGACAGCAGAAACAAGTAAATAGCAGAAGCAAGATCTCCACCACCAGTTGGCAGGCCCATGACGGCACAGTAGAAACTATGTATTGGAACATTTCTTTCCACTGTGTTTAAGTGCAAGGTGAATGTTCTTACTAAGCATCCCAGATTGAGAAATGAGGACTTTCATTTTAAAATATGTCTGTGCATGTCTGTGAATGTTTATATTTCTAAAAGTAGAAATATCAGACTGTTAACAATGATTGTCTCTAGAGGATGGGGTCATGGGAGTCCTTTTTCTTTCCTTATTTAGATGCTATTTGAAAAAAGATTAAATAGTGGGCGATGTGACTTTCAAAATCTAAAACAGAAAAATGTCTAAAAGTATATTTCTATTTCAGTAATAAAACAACACAACCCATAAGGAAAGATAAGGCATAGTCTATTCACACATGCTTTTAATGTTCAAACCTGCTTTCAAAACATCTTTATCTTTTCTAATCCACTGGGCTTTCTTCAAACCAGTGCCATTGCTTGCCAATTTGTCACAGCAATTTTCAACTTTTTCATCTTGTAGCCTACAAAAACTAATTACTAAAACTCTCCGGAACACCAAAAGTATTTATTGTTTTTTTGAACTGACAAAAAAAAATCTTGACTCATTTACATTGGATGGCTATCACTGTGTTGGTTATCATTTTTTTTTTTTTTTGACAATCTGAAAGAAAAGGAGCCAGTGTCCCTGAGTAAATAGTCAGGTATTTCATGTTTTAACAATTCTTGCTGCACACTAGCTGAAAATTGCTGATGTATTATAACACTACTTAATTAGTTTTCTTACCTCTACCTGCTTCTCACCCTTACTCAAGTACTATCTCCTGGAATTCCTATTAAAAAGAAATCCAGTGTTCACAGTTGTTCCACATTTCAAAAACTGGTAGGATCTCCACAGCCTCAGAGAGAAAGTTTGGCTTCACTCCTCCTCACCGCATCACATTCTCTGCTCCAGAGTCTAGGCCCACAAACCCACATGGGGTTGAACTTGCATCAGAGGGAAGACCAAGCCAAATTCAACACATGCATTAGGGCATAATTCATTTTAAGAAAGCACAGCAGGTATTTCAGCTTATAAAGCTATAGTATTTATTTTTTATTTTATTATTTCTGGAGAGAGGGAAAGAGAGAGAGAGGCAGTGACAGAGAGAAACTCCAATGTATGGTTGCTTTTCACCTGCCTCCAGCTACAGACCTGGCTTGCAACCTGATTATGTGCCCTGGCTGGGAATCGAACCAGCGACTTTTGGGTTTGCAGGCCAATAAGCTATAGGATTTAAAATTAACTTGGCCTACGACTTTGAAATGATGTGATTCTTGCCAAATGTTTGGGAAACGAAGCATTGGAGTTTACATTGTTTCAAATTTGACCACAGAATGTTTTACTAAAATTTACTATTACACAATATCATAGTAGCATAAATCAAAGTCATATGAGTGTAATCTGTCTCCTTACTCCATGTGCTAAAACACCACCCCCTAGTTGTGATATAATTTCTTACTAGATTCTTAACATCACTTTTGTTATCTATTAACTTCAATCCACTTGTCACATTTTCTGTGAAGCTTCAGTGGAGTTCCTTTCTCTATGTGGCCATCCCTCATTCATTGTGTGACAACTGCAGCATGCCTCACACTTGTCAAAGTCTGTTTGACACCCCAGATTGACCACTAGCCTCAAGCTTTTGACCGATATTGATAGAATCTTCTTTACCTCTGTATCATTATCCTTCACAGACTAGTAGGGGCATTGGAGGTGTTTCACACTTAGTTCAATTGCTGACAGACTCTTTGAAAATTTTCATCAAATCAAATAATGTAGAAGTATAAATTAATATGTAATCCGAAAGAAAACTAGGACTGCTTCTTCCTGGATAGCACCTGGCAATTTATAAAGAGATGTTGTAATCATAGACTATAGATGAGCTGAAGCACATCCAGTTTTCTTGACTATTCTTTACTGTAAGCAGGTTAATCTTTTAAAAAGATTTTACTTATTTATTTTTAGACAGAAGGGAAGGGAGGGCAAAAGAGAGGGAGAGAAACACCAAGGCGTGGTTGCCTCTCACACACACCCAACTGGGTACCTGGCCCACAGCCCAGGCATGTGCCCTGACTGGGAGTCAAATTGGTGACCCTTTGTTTTGCAGACTAGCACTCAATCCATTGAGCCACACCAGCCAGGGTCATATTAACTTTAATGAAAACCTTTCATTGGTGTTCATATAATAGCAACATACAGCTGGATGGGAAGAAATATTATACAGCCATTTGTTGGAGGCCAGTGCTAAATCAGAAATGGCACATGGATCTCCAAGTCCAGTTCTGACTTATTGTGGTGGCTGCCAGAGACTGTGTTCATAAAGATTTCAAGATCACACCTGGGTTCAGGGAAAGCCATGATTTATTAATGATATCTGCTTTGGGCATGGATTAGGGAATGTTTACAGACCTGATCTCTCTTTTGGTCCTTACCTGGTTGTTGCTATATACACAGATGCTGGAAAGCCACCCACTATATGTGGAAGATCAAAAGGACTTGGTCTATAGTCTCAAACCTTCAAAAAATACCCCTGGGAAACCATCCTATCTGCCTGACCCCTTCCTATGGCTGATTCCAGGGATAGAACGTTGGCTTGTCTTTTAAGAGCTTTAGTCCAAACCTTTGAGTGGACACTTTGTTCAGACCATTCTATTCTAGATTTTGTCTTTGACCCTGGAAAGTATCTTTCAATTTTCTGGTTCCTTGATCTCTAGACCTCTCATTTGCTTGGGATAAGAACTTATTCCCAAAGGCCCTGAAAGTAGAAATCAAAGGAATATTTACAGGATGTCTTCTGTGGATTGGAAGAAAATACTTAGGCAATTTTAAGAAGTACGCTTGGTTCCACTACTTGTTAAAAAACAAACTAACTAACTAACTTTGGAGTCCTATATTCCATCCTAGCTCTAGGGCAGGCAGGAAATAATTTTTAAACAAATTCATCTGGGAATTATTACAGACACGGGTTTGAGAACCACTGAGTTAAGGGCCCTGAGCTGCTTTAGTAGCCCCAATTCTGTTATTCAGTGAAATAATTCTTCCATTAAAACCAAATAATCCTATTATTTAAGTGTTGTAATTCACCCTGTGGGTCCCACGGTAGAAAATACAGTCCTTCTTTCAAGCCAGTACTCTTATTCCAGCAAATTTTTCTCTGAGCAGCAAATGCCTCTCTACCCTCTTTCTTCTCTTCTCACCACCCTCTTATCCAAACAAACACCTGCGCACAGAGACGACCTCTGAGACCCTGTGATCGCATTTCTTATATAACGCAGTCCACACCGCCTTTGCAGAGCCAAGTTGTGCAAAACTTGTCCACATGTGAGAAACAATATATTGGCTGACTTCACTTTGTAAGTTCTATAGATACCGATTAGCTGAAAAAGCTCTGAATACACATAGCATCTATAGGGTTTCTCAGATTTGGACAAGGTAGGCTGTATCTTCCTTACCTGAAGCTGCTTCTTATCCAGGTTGCATGCAAAACTCTTCCACAAGCCAAGTCCTCATTTTTCAGGGGAAAATAATCTGGTCCTCCACCAGAAGGTGCCACTATGTAACAGTGGGATATTACCACAGATCACTAAACCAGCTGGTCCCTACTGTGCTACTGTTCTACCATTAGCAATATTTCCCTGAATCATTACAATCACCTAAATATAAATTCCAAAACCAAGAATTGTTCTCTTATGACTTAAACTTACTTCTTCCCTCCCTGGCCATGTTGCAAGATCCTCATTCTATAAGTTACAGGGTTAGCAATGATTTAAAAAAAGTCCATCTTCCTTAACAAGAACAAAAATAAACTTCATGGGGGTGGATGGTTTACAAGAAATAGTGAACATTCTTCATACTTTATGTTGAGCTAATAAAACCCAGCTGATGAGAAATTTCACAAAGATATCCACAGAAAAATCAAAGTGAATTTTCTGAATTCACTGAATAATTATATATATTTTTCCTGTTGCAATAATTTTTTTTTCCTTTTGAAACACGTCAACTGTTAAACCTAAACAAAAAATGGAAGGGTTATAATTCTGGATGTTGCCAGCTTGGTAAGAGTGCCTTTTGCTGTGACCTCTTTGTTGCATCTGTCCATCTGTCACCTTCCACAATTTAGATTCCAGGGTTTTAACATATATTAAATATTTTTAATTGCTCACTCATGTTTCTCTAGTCATATGCCTCTTATTAAGGAGTGTGCATTTTCATATAACAGTTCAACATTCCCACTTGACAAATCAATACTTTGTGTCAATCAACCATGTAACCCACTGACGGTATTCAAAAACTAATACGTACTTTCTAAACTCTGGGATTAAAAAGGACACTGCTTCAAAACAGCTTAATTTTCCCTGTAGTCCAGTGCTTCCAGCACATCTTCTAGGACAATCAGAATCAGTAATTCAATTTCTAAAACTTTGTATCATTTTCAGAGATAGGAAATGAAATGGCCCAGACATACAGAAGGTAGGGCCTGAAAAAAGCAGAATTGGAGGTCCCCCTGCAGTACAAGCTTCCTTCCCTAAGTGGTGATCTAGGAACCCATCTGTATCAGTCTACCAGCTGGCATTGTTGTAAGAGGCCGAGTTTGTCTTTAGTTTTTTGAAGACTCTTTCAATGTATTTGCCCATTTTATGATGGGTAATTTATGAGCACACTTGCTCAAACTGTGCTGTGTGTTCAGCAGTTTTTGACTGAAAATGGCATGATTTCCATGGCCCCCCACACCAGTCACCTGATCTCAGCCCAAGAGACTTTCTTTTCTCTGTTGAAAAATGTCCTCAAAGGGACAAGTTTTGCTGATGTGGAAGAGATGAAACAAAAAATGGCAAAAACCCTAAAAAGGCATCAAAATCAATGAGTTCAAAATCTGTTTTGAGCTGTGGAAAAACATCTTGATAGGTATATTGCATCAAATTGAGGGTACTTTAAAGGTGACTGAAGTTTAAATATGTATGAATACACAATTTTTTTATGAATGCCTTTTTTAGGGGGTCCTCCTCATCAAATATGCACTACAAAAGGGCTCATATATAAAGTTATCCCTTTCTTTTATATGCCTTAAGAATACATTCATAAGAAAAAGACAATGTTTTTTAACCTATTGCATGGAGAATTGTGTTGGTTTTGATGAGAAAATGATCATTATCTCCACAGGCTTTGATGACATCATGCCCCATGAATAGCTATCAACTTCCAGCATACATCTAGAGAAATTTTTCCTTCCCTCCATTGCATTTCACTCCCCTAAGTCATGTTTTACTATCCCTTTGGCTCAGGGATTGCTAGAAGCAATAGAACAAAAGTCAGGTTGGTTTCACAGACAGTAAACATGCATTATGAATTTGAAACATACCGTTAGAAGTGTACTATGCTCATTGAACATATATTTTAGAGGAGTTTCCTTCAAGACACTTTATGACTAAAACCATAATCTGGAACCATTTACTGCCCTTGGATTTAGAATCCTGTGAGGTTTTGTGAGATACTTAAAAATATATATACAGTCTACACTTACAGCTTTTGAATCAAACAATACAGGTAAAAAAAAATATTTTTAGTTGGAAAACCAGCAAAATGCCATGAATTATTTTCAATGATTAAACAGAATAGAAAAAAACATAAAAACACCGGATTCAAGCTAATTCAAAGGTTAGCAAATTTGTAGACAATTCTACTTCAATCTTTGCTTTCCCCATTCAGGGAACTAAATTCCTCAATGTTTAAAAGACTTCTCCAAAGTAACATGAAATCAGGCTAGACACCCAACATCCTAATTTCTAGTCACACTATAATTATTCTTTCTCTTATTGAGTGTCCTATAGCAGATTAAGATCCTAGGTTTCAGTTCTGGCTTCAGCTATGCCAACACATCACAGCTGCCTTTGTTTCGTGAAGGACACTGTGTCTCATTAAAAGCAGTATATTAGGATTGCCCAATTTGCATACACACAAATGTGTAGCCATATAGAGTCAGATGAGGACAAATCATATATAGAATCATCATTTTAATTTTGTATTTACATGCACATCGAACCTAAGGCTAAAGCCTATTAATTGGACACTAGGGCTGCCTAATTTACAGATTCATAAAAACTTATCATTATATGTGCAGAAACCATATTTAAGACCAACAAAAAGGACCCACTAATTTTGACAACTTGGAACTTTCACAGCTTGATGACACTTGCTTTACTGTATGCGTGTTTGTGTATGTGTGCTGTTCCTCCCTATGCTGGAAAGTTGAGTCTCTGGTTTCACTCTGAATCACTTGGTCTGATTAATATACACCTACCAATGCATTTCTTGGAATGTATCCCCACTTAAGAGGCACACGACTCTATCTAAATACACACAAGCATGCAATTGGCCAACTCTGTTTTATATAGCTTACGTACTAGAAGCAATCCATAATGACAACTAAGCAGCCAGTAAGGACAGAGAGAGCTAGTAATGGCCATTCTTGCCCTGGAGGAGAAAGGGACTGTGGCCCTCTTCTATCCCGAAGAAATATGTGTGGAGAATGAACTAATAGGGAGTTTGAAGTTACATAGATTAAATAACTTCATACAGGATAATCTCTTGCTACCTTGCATAATCCTACAATAAATTAACTCCAAAAGGCTACCTCTGGTTGGTTCTAGTGAAATAAATGTAGCAAAGTTGGCTGCAGCTTTTAGACTATTGTATTATAGCATGGATGCCTATTTATTTTGGCTTTCTCTACTCTTGGGAATAACACTTGGCTTATATAAAATTTCTCACTCCATACAATTAATTTGGTTTCAACATTTACAAAAATGAAGACATTTGAAATGCATGATTGTGGCGTGCATTTTCACTTACCTTTTCCGCTGACTGAGCGGTGCCAAAAAAAATTGGAATGAAGGCAAGCCATACTATACATGTCGTGTACATAGTGAATCCAATGGGCTTGGCTTCATTAAAATTCTCTGGGACACCCCGAGTCTTGATGGCGTACACAGTACATGTGACCATGAGAAGAATGCTGTATCCCAACGAGCAAATGATTTGCAGGTCTGTAATGTCACATTTGAGAACCCCCCTGGCCTGATCAGGGTTCATTGTCTTATGTTCATCATAGTCTACAATGATGTTAGGTGGGTCAACACCAAACCAGATGAAAACACCCAGAAGCTGAACTGATATTAAACTTGATGTGATCGCCAGCTGTGAGGTTGGGCTTATGAGTCTGGGAGCTGTCACTGATTTCTTGCCCTGCTCAAATATGCGATAAATCCGATTGGTTTTTGTCAAGAGGGCTGCATAACTGATGCACATCCCCAAGCCCAGGAAAACTCTCCGGAAAGAACACACCGCCACGTCGGGCTTGGCTATCATCAGGAAAGTGATGATGTAGCAAAGAAAGATGCCCGTCAGCAGAACATAGCTGAGCTCTCGCCCAGATGCCCGGACGATGGGCGTGTCATTGTAGCGGATGAAAGTGGCCATGACGAAGATGGTGGCAATAATCCCCAGCATCGCTAAGAAGACGGGGATGACGGCCCAGGGGGAATGCCACTCCAGTTTGATGATGGGGATATCCTGGCAGCCAGTCCGGTTTTCATTGGGCCGTTGGTCGTAAGGGCAATGCTGGCAGGTCATCTCATCAAACTGGTACTGGTAGCCATCGCAAGGCTCGCAGGTCCAGCAGCAGGGAGTTCCCTTCTGTGTCTTCTTTCTTTGGCCTGGCTTGCATGGCAGCGTACACACTGAGTGGGGGATCTCCCGGACTCCTTTACCCCACTGCATGTCCTCGATCTGTAGCGTAAGAAATACAGAGGTGCAACAGGCATGTTATTCAAGAGAAAAGGGAGAGAACAATAAAAATAAATAGTAACAATATAAGTAGTTGTCACTTGACAAGGTCATGCATCCTACCCAAGCTAGTAAGAACTACAACCAAGATCTGGCTCCATCCCATTTCACTGTCACACCCTTACCATTCCCCATAATAGAGCATGTTCCAAACACACTTGATTCTAAGCATATCCTGTGGCAACTCTTAAAAATTCCCTGTCCCTACCTTAGACCTCCCAAATAAGAATATCCTGAAAAAAAAAAATCCATTAAATCTTTACTGTTAACAAGTGCCCAAAGGATTCTTGTGATGAGATAAATTGAGAAATACTGAATTGCTCTCTACTGCCTTCTTCAGGATATCCCAAATCAAGTTGAAAACAAACAAACAAATAAAAAACAACTCTTAAGCATGGGGTTAGCAAAAACATTGGTGAAGTTTTGTGCACTTTTAATATTAAAGATAGGAGAAGCTACGCAACATTTTTGGCATATTTATTGTTTCAAGACAGGCAAAAATTCAATGGAAATGCAAAAAAAGAAAAAAACGATCTGTGCCATGTATGAAGGTGACTGATTGAACATGTCAAAAGTGCTTTGCGAAATGTCTTTGTACTATTGACAATTTGGCCAAGTAATTCTTACTGTGGGGCTGTCTTATGCACTAGAAGATGTTTAGCAGTGCCCTGGCCTCTACCCACTAGAAGCCAAGAGTGGGGGATAGCCGGCAAACTCCAAATATCCAAATCAATCGTTATTGGTAAAAATGAAAAAAGTGTGCTTTACAGAAAACCAAATGGACTGACCAACCTAATAATATGAAAGTCTACATTCATCTCTTTTATGAGGTACATAAAAAATGTTTTAAAATTATTGTGGAGTTTTTTTTTTTTTCCAGGATGGACCACCTATCCTAAAATTCCTTCATTTTCACTGCGAACTTTGAAAGCAAAGTGAACCTTTCCTATTATTTATCACACAGTAGTGATAAGTTCACTACTAAAGGCTTTAATTCTAGCAAAGTATATCCTAAGAGATCAGGAGCATTTGCTAAGAAAATAATATGGCCTGGAAACCTTTCAAGATTTGTCATGTTCCAATTTGAAGATGAAAATTAAACTAAAATACTATAACTTAGAGGAGGACAGACATGTATTTGCTTAACAAGAATGCTCCTTTTGGAAGAGAATTCATAATCAACAGTATTCTGGGAAATGACATTAGAAACAACAGACTTTATACTGGGCTGAAATCTCGCTGTGCTGGATACTGTTTATTTTCCCCAGCACAGCAGTTACTCTTCCACTATTCTGATGCCAGCTCCTCAGATCTCTTTTCTGTGTGTTTTCTGTAAGATGAAAGTTACACTGAAGCTCTGGAGGCTTCACATGTTCACAAGGTTGGCCAGTAAGTACCACAGTGGTTCTCAAGCCTGAGTGGGCAGCAGAGTCAATTGGAGAACTTCTTGCAACCTGGACCCAACATGCTGACCCGACTCTCTAATTTTCAGATGCACTGGGTAGAGGATGGGACCTAAGAATATGTAGTTCTAACAAAATCTCAGGTGATAGTGCTGGGGACCACACTTCATCAACCACTGATACATTCTCCTCCTAGTCATAGACTGGGTCAGGAATGGGATCATTTTGGAACAGCACATGATTTAATTTCATGGTTTTTTTTTACTGAGATTACTCAGATGAAAGAATCTTTGTTTCTGTTGAACTTGCAGTTTCCAGAATGTAAGAATGGCTATTTATGGCTACAAGAAGAAAGAGGTTCGTCAGAGAAAGCAGGGAACACAAAGGAAAGCAATGTGGAGAGTTGACACAAAGATCACTCTGGCGCCCATTTAAGCTACTGGATGTGGCTGTGCCTTCAGCAGGCTGCACTGTTATGTAAGCCAGTACATGCTGCTGTGCTGAGACACTTTAAATTGCATTTCTAGTGCTTGCAGCCAAGAGTCCTGAAAAACATATGTACCAAGTAAAATATTTCAGGGTCTACAAGTTGCAAAAGATATCCTTAGCAAATTAATTAAGGTAGAAATTAAATTCCAATGAACAAATTTGGCTGATATTCCCTGTGCCTAGTTAATTGAATTTTTAATGCAGGCGAATCTAAAAATAGGTTAGAAAGATAGTAGAAAGTCTTAGAGTTCTTTAAAGAAAAAAATACATATTTGTTTTTACATGTGAGCTCTCTTTTTAAATTAAACTTGTTAGGGTGACATTATATATCGAGACCATACAGGTTTTAAGTGTACATTTCTATGACCCATGATCTGTGTATTGCATTAGGTGCCCACCACCCAAAGTCAAATCTTATTCTGTCACTGTATGTGTATTTGCTTTGTTAAAACAGGATGTAATAGTGTGGTGTGATACTTCTATCAAAACTTGAATGAGAACTGCATTCAAAATCTGAAACAAAATAGTTAACTCTGAAAAAAAAATGACTCAGAAACAAAGATTCATAAAATATCATAACCTTCCAATGGTTGAATTTAAACTCTAACCAGAGACACGAGAACCTTCAGATGACGTATGTGAATTTATTTGCCTGAGTATGAAACTCAAGTTGGCACTAATAAATCTAACTAAGCATAAATAAAACAAATCTAACTAAATGTAAAACATCATTTTTTTCTCAATGCCATCATTTTGGTGACAGTAAGTCACCAGCAGTCATCCAAAGTCGTAAAATTAAGGAAACAATTTGTAATAAGAGAGAAATAGATATGCATTAACTTAACAAATTTCAAATTTTAAGAAGCTGGAATCTAAAAAGATTAATTTTATTAATACAAATGTTTTTAAATGTGAAATCAAACGGTCCTACCCATGGTTAGTAAGAGAAATTTAAAAACTAAGCTTATTTTATTAACGAGATGTGAGATTGCTTATCCTAACACTAGTGGATACTAATATGCCATGATTAAGCTGCAGATTAATATTTCCATGATTAAGCATGGAAATAAATATAGGGCTCATACAGATACAGAAACAAACTATCATTATGTCAAGATGGCAGCACAAGAAAACATGGCTTGCCTCCTCACATAATCCCATCAAAATTACAACTAAAGCATAGAACAACCATCACTCAGAAACAGAAATTGAACGGAATGGAACTACAGAATTAAAGAAATCCTATCTATCCAGGCTGGGGATGGGGGGCGGTACAGAGGCAAGGAACAGGCTGGTCCCACGTCCATGTGTGGTGGTTAAAAGTTTGGGAGAGATATCTTGGTAGTGAGGAGCCCCAGCTTCAAACCAGGCCTCCCAGCCCAGGGTACCAGAGCCAGGAAGATAAGTCCCCATAACTTCTGGATGCAAAAACCAGAAGGGATCGAGTTGGTAGAACAAACTTTCAGAGTCCCAAGCAGCTCCTCTTAAAGCCAAGCAGTTCCTCTTCAAGAACCAACATGCAAACTTACTCACACTCACTCCCTCTGAGCTCCAGCACTTGGGTAGCCGTATGAAAGGCACCAGTGGCAAACAGGCAGAAACTGAAACATCTGGAATCAAAGCAAGAGCTGGGAACAGCTTTCTCCCAGACAGACAAGCAGCAGAGCCACAGAGCTGGCAGGCAGGAGCATACTACGATACCATAAACTTAGATAACACTGGCTTTCCATGGAGATGCCCTGAGGCTCCGCCCCACCTCACTATTAACAGTAGCTCTTCTATATGAATATCTAGTCTTGGCTCAGGCTTCACAACTTGCTAAATCCTTTCCAACAAGCAGCAGTTGGCCTCAGTGAGCCCACAGCCTATCCCATTCCATACCTACTTCTAAGTTAGCCCCAAATACTAGCAGCAGCCAGACTTGATTCACAGCTTGGCCTTGCCTGGGAATCTTTAACACCAGCACAAGTAGCAGCCATCTCAGATTGCTCTATAGTTCAGGCAGGGTGGCTCTGGGCAAAACACAGGGGCTGACATTGACCTGCACCATCTGGGAAACCCCAGATCCTGCACATCCAATGGACAGCTACAGACCACATCAGAGCACCACCACCCTGACCCTGCACAGCTGACCCTGCATGGAGAGTGGATGTTGGTGACCAATAGTCACAGCCAATCCTTGCAATTGGCTGGCCCAGGTAAATTCCTCCCATTGAACTGCCACAGCAACTGAGGCTCAACTATAGGAGAAGGTATATTCAGCCTACACAAAGGGTGCACCTTGAGTACCCAGTTCGGGTGATAGGGGAGGCTATGCCATTGGACCTTACAGGACAACTAATATTTAAGGCCACAATTCTAAGACACGGAGTCATGGCAACTCTACCTAATACATAGAAATAAACACTGCCAAAATGAAGAGACAAAGAAACATGGCCCAAATGAAAGAACAGATCAAAATTCCAGAAAAAGAACTAAACAAAATGGAGATAAGCAATCTACTAGATACAGAGTTCAAAACACTGGTTATAAGGATGCTAAAGGAACTTAGTGAGAACCTGAGCAGCATAAAAAAGATCCAGTCAGAAACAAAGGATACACTAATTGAAATAAAGAACAATGTACAGGAAAACAACAGTTGAGTAAATAAAGCTGAGAATCCAATCAAAGATATGAAACATGAGGAAGCAAAAAACTATCAAAACAATAAGAAAATTATTAAAAAGAAAATCATGGGTAGTATAAGAAGCTTCTGGGACAACTTCAAACATTCCAACATTCACATCATAGATGTGCCAGAAGGACAAGAAAAAGAGCAAGAAATTGGACATCTATTTCAAAATATAATGAAATAAAACTTTCCTAATTTGGTGAAGGAAATAGACATGGAAGTCCAGAAAGTACAGAGAGTCCCAAACAAGATGGATGCAAAGAGGCCCACTCCAAGACACATCATAATTAAAAGGTTAAAAGATAAAGAGAGACTCTTAAAAACAGCAAGAAAAAAAGAAGTTAGTTACCTACAGGGGAGTTTCTGTAAGACTGTCAGCTGATTTCTCAAAAGAAGCTTTGTAGGCTAGAAGGGACTAGCAAGAAATATTCAAAATCATGAAAAGCAGGGATCTACCCAGCAACAATATCATGAAGTAAGCATACAAAAGGAACAGAGATAGAATCATAGATATGGAGAGTGTTTTGATGATTGCTGGATGAGAAGAGAATATAGGGGAATGGGTGAAGATGTAAGGGGACTGAGAGTTACAAATAGGTAGTTACAAGATAGCCATGGGGATGTAAGAATACAAGAGAGGAAACTGAGTAGCCAAAGAACTTACATACATGACCCATGGACATGAACAATGGTGGGGGGATTGCCTGAGGGAGTGGCGGTACTGAGTGGAGGTGGGCAAAGGCGGGGGAGGGATTTGGACAACTTTAATAGCATAACCAATAAAACACAATAAAAAATAAAATTGCCTTTCTGATGTCTCTAAAAAATGATCATTATGTCAATCTGAAATGTTGGGAGCTCACTATTTTTAGCTTCCCTTGCATAAAAATAAAATGCCAACAATGCTGAACAGCTTGTTTTTCTCAACTAATCCCAATATATACAAGTGTTGCAACTACAAACGTTGCATTGACTGATAATTTGTTTTCAGTTTTCACTTAGAATAGATCTAAAGTCAATTTAATTGTCTATATTACAATAACAAAGTTGTCTCTTGCTCAGAATGAACAAAAAGTCTGATATATTTGCTTTGCCAACAAAAATCATTATTAATAATACACAGTTGGATAAAAGTAGGTTTACAGTTATGAGTATGCAAAACAGTTTATTTATTTTTATAAATGTTATTGTTGTTGTATTACATCCATCCCCTTTTTGCTCCCCTCTGTCCCCCTCCCCACCCACCCATTCCCCCCAAAGTCAATCCCACCTGTTGTCCATGTCCATGGTTCCTTTATACTAGGTTCTTGTCTAAGCTGCTCCCCTTCCCTGCCTCTGCCTCCCCTCTCCCCCCAACCCCTTTCCCCCTGACCCCTGAAGGCCTATTCACTGTATTCATATATTTGGTTGTTTTGCTTGTTGTTAGTTTTGCTCATTATTGTCCCGTAATGGGTGAGATCAT
>PVIW01015273.1:0-20336 GCA_004026585.1 Noctilio leporinus | reverse complement strand
CTCACCAGTTCCTTCCCTTCCCACACTCAGTGTTCACTCACCAGCTCCTTCCCTTCCCACACTCAGTGCTCGCTCACCAGTTCCTTCCCTCCCCACACTCAGTGCTCACTCACAGGTTCCTTCCCTTCCCACACTCAGTGCTCACTCACCAGTTCCTTCCCTTCCCACACTCAGTGCTCACTCACCAGCTCCTTCCCTCCCCACACTCAGTGCTCACTCACCAGTTCCTTCCCTTCCCACACTCAGTGCTCACTCACCAGTTCCTTCCCTTCCCACACTCAGTGCTCACTCACCAGCTCCTTCCTTTCTCACACTCAGCGCTCACTCACCAGTCCTTCCCTTCCCATACTCAGTGCTGCCAAGCACTCAGCATGACTTGAAGACAGACTCACCCAAGCAATGACTATGCTCTGCTCTTTAAGACTTTCAGGTTAATGCAATGATCAACAAACATGCCCACAATACAAATCATTTAATCTGATGACCATAATTTAAGCCACTGGTATGAATCAATATAATTTAGTATTAGCCATAGCTATATGAATAGAATACCTACAATGCTTCCATTGATGGACATACTGCTTGTCTTTCAGGCATGTGCTGTAGCCATAGCTGATCAATATTCTTCCTCCTGAAAACCCAGTTCCCCTGACTGTTGAATATCTAGCTTCATTCACTGGAAGCTGCACATATTTAAACCTACTAAGAGATAACAGAATATCAAATTAAAGGATAAAGGTTACTAAAAAAGTACCCAGGATTCAATGAAGGAATTCTCTAGGACAAGTAAAACATAATGGAGCACAGAAGGTGACTGTGTCATTCCTCAAAGACTCTATCCCAATGCAAATGCATACTAATGATCTGGGGGCAACAATTATCGTGGGAACACAAGTTTGAGGACAGAATCTATGTTTGAGTCATCTTCTCCCCATATGATCCTGAATATTGTTTTCACCTACTAGGGCCAAATAAAAATTTAGTGAGTGATGAGAAGGAAAGGAAAAAGAAGGGAAGGGAAGGGAAGTAATGAGAGGGGGAAAAAGAAGAGAGGAAGGAAAAAAATGGGAGGGGGAAGGAAACTGTATTGGCCACTGGTGAAATTTATTTATTAAATCACCAAACTAAAAAACATACTACTTCTTCTAAACTAGCATGTCTCCTGTTGCTATTTTTCAACATTCACATTACAAAAGTTTCTTTCCTCAGATACACCTCACCGACTTTTATGTTAGTTATTTAGACTAAAATTGTACATGCAGAACCTGTCTTTATCATTTTTAGTAAAAAAGAGATAATTTCATCTCCAGATATATTATAAAGCAACTATTTTAACCTCTCCATCTCTCTGTAGCCCACCTCTGCTCTCTACCTTTCTATCATTATAATCGCTTTAAAAATGTTCATTACACGGACTACCAGGTGTAAGTCAGTGTAGTTCTCCAGGAAGAGAAGCAAAGAAAAAGAAACCTCACTTCTTATTACATGCTCGTTAGTGTGAAAACACAATAGACCTCTCCATCTCCCTCTCTCTCTCTCTCTCTCTCTCTCTCTCTCTCTCTCTCTCTCTCTCTCTCTCTCTCTCTCTCCCTCTCTCTCTCTCTCTCTCCCTCCCTCCCTCCTCCCCTCCCTCCTCCTTCCCTCATTTTAAAACCAGCTGGCAAGTCTGATCAGTTCACATTGGATGTGAATTTGTTTTCTGACCAGATAATGAGTCATTCTAATTAGAATCATTAATTAGTTTGTACTTCTCAGAGTGAGAGGGTAGGAACCAGGGGTTTCACCTAGAAGGAATGATCAAGAGGAATATATATGAAAACGTTAATACAGGCAACCCTGTCCTATAACTTTGTCAAGAGTAAAATCTCAGAAATTTTCTGTCAGACATGAAAGGAGAAAAATATGTTATCATATAGTTCTTTTCTTATCTTATTTACATATACCTGACACAATAAATGGCTCCCTTGATGACAGTGGACCAGAGCAGCAGCTTTACCTTGGAACCCAAGAAATAAGTTAGAAATGAGATTTTTAGATCCCTGTCCAATCTTCCATGTCAAAAACTCTCTGGAGGAGACCCAGCACTGTTTTCTACAAGCCCTTCAGGTGATTGTGAAGAAACACTGCTTGATGAGTTCTACTTTTATAAAGAAAGGAATACCACCCTTAACATGAGTTAATGAGGTCTTATCTGTCTGGCTTGTGTTAGTGGCTCTGCTTATTTATTTTTAATTTTTATTTTTTTTTTACAACTCTATTGATTCTTGATGAAGGCTGTGCAGACCACCAGAATGTGACCAAGCTAGAAAGCTCCACGATGGAGCCAAGGCCATAGAGTTCAACAACATGATTGGCCACCAGATGGCTGTTTCAGCTTTCTAGCTTCTGCTGGCCACAGCCATGGCCGTGACTGAGGGACTCCAAGAAACATCTTCACGTGTGGGCTGTCAGCCAGCCACCTGGTTTTGATTTTGCTGTGGAATAAGGATGAAGCAATTAGCTTCCTGTTGCTAAATGGACTCCTCCTGATGCTTCTTACACATGTATTTTTCCCCTGTTGAGATTTGCTGTGATGAATTTGTGGTTTTATTATCCCACCCCACATTCCACACTCTTAATAAATACAAAGATGGCTCTGTTGGAAGGAGCTGAAGCTACAAACATGACACCACTCTATATCTGGCCCACACAGAGCTGCCTGGATCGAATATCACAGCTTGCAAAACTCACAAAAATAAATCTTTTTCTCAAGTTCTGGTCAAATTACATTTTTATTCAGCTACTTCTCCCAGGCATTATTTTTTATTTATTTTATTTATGTTATAATAAACAAATCATTTTTGCTAAAGAAAAGATTGATATTTACTTTATTACCTCAATAGGACTGAGGATCAGGGAGAATTTGGACACAAGCTTTTTTTCTTCTTTATTTCTCTACTTTTATCCATAACATGCAAAGGTAAAAATATCATCTATATATCCTTTTAGAAATAACTTGTAAATAAATTCCACAAAATATTACCCTTGGTCTTCAAATATGAGTTGACTTTATCCACCTCTGAAATTTTTAGACATATCCCTTTTTGACCAATTTTTTTACTCTGTCTTAGATTCTGACCTTTTCTGCCCCTGCATCTTATTTCTGTGCAAAGTCATAATTCTAGAGTGAAAAGAATAAATTTCATGCATGACTATAAAATCACCCTCAATACTTCAGGCGCATAACTCCCATGTACACATACCTATGTGTTTGTATAGCAACATTTCTCCCAGTAAGTTGTATTTCCACCCATCTCTATGGGTTATCTGTATGTGTGTGCATGGTTGCCCAACAGGCAACCCTAAAATGTCCTAATTTCAGAGCTTTTCACAAGTTCTAAAAGTAATAACAACATAGTTCAATGCTTCTACACCTGAAAAATTCATAGCATTGGCACAGTCATAGTCCGGGGAACTCTTCTGAGAACACTGGGCAACTAATTTCCTGAGAATATGGAGCTGGGAACCATCCAGAATCCATAATAAATATTTGTTCAATCAAATTAATGCCTAAATGAATGAATTGAGAATATATGAATGGAATAATTGAATAAATGGGATCCTGGCAACTGAATTTGCTACCATGGGTCAAGGCCTCCTAGGAAAACATCTTGAAATAGTTTATTTTCCTGTGCTCTAACAGTGCTGTCCTGCTTCATGATACCACCCAGAAGCTCCCAGAGCTCTTACTCTTCTAAATCTCTAACCTCCCCTCGCTGCCCCTGCCCCCAACCCAGCCCCTGCCACTGTGTTTTAAATGGCCAGCTTTCCTAAGAATAGACATAGGCATTAAGTGACATAAGAAACTCAAAATATGCTATGATAGGAAAATCCAGACCAGCCTGACTCCTGCCTCTGAAACATAAGATGCTAAGAATCAGGCAGGTGTGACTCTTTTTCCCTTGAACATTCAGGAGAATGATACTTTGAAAAGAGAAATTTTCTTCACCTGTAGTGTGGGCACAAAATGGAAAGAGCTGGAAGGAAGTCAATACAAGTAATAAGTATGCCTCCAATCTGCCATGGCTGAGATTAAAAGGCTAAAATGATTGGGAGGGGTGGAGGGGAAGCATAAGAATGAATCATCGTATTTTGGAGGCACAGGAGGAAAAGTCTACAGAAAAGATACTTAGAATTTGACTACAGAAAACAAAATAAAATAATATTAAGTTGAATTACAAAAGAAAGGTCTGATTTTGTTTTGGGCATATAAACCAGTATCTGCCTATTATTTTTAAAACAATACCTGTATTAAAAGGTCCAAAATTAACAGGTTCTAAATGATCAGTTTCTTAAAAACAGGAAAAACAATGATCTTGCATGTTTAAAGCAATGCAGTAAACTTGAGAACCACCAGAGATGTCTTATTAATATGTCATGTTACTGGAACATGCACTTGGAGAGGCTTGTCCTTTTGAAATCTTTCAGAAGAGAAAAGGACAGAAACCAGACTGAGAAAGAAATTGAAAAGTAAACACTTTAGCTCCTCAAGTAGCAGAGCTGACACTCCTGACAATGGTGGCCTTTTGACTTGAACAGATCATAAAGTCCTGTCACCTTTACCCTATCCCCATAACTCTGCTGACATCTGTGAGCAAAGAAACCATATAGAAAGCCCATGAAAAATTAACTGAGAACATTATTTGTGACATTTATCTGGAGCCCTCCGGGATATTTGGTTAATGGCCTCCTTTACCTAATCTTAACACCAGCCTAATGATCCCAAGAAGAAAGGCTTTAGACAAGTTATGACTTTTAAAATTATTCTTCTTTTAGTCAGAGAATATCCTATAAAATATTACTAGTTTTGCTTCTGATTCCCAGTGAAAAATAATGCAAGACTGGTTTTTTCTACACATTCTCCCAGAATACAAGATGTAAGAACATTCATGTGTTCTAGATTATGGTTTCTTAAAATATTTGCATGTAAACACCTATACTTCTATATCCTGTAGACAACATATAAATGTAGAGAGAACATTGTTGCTATAGACAAATCCTGGGTTTGAGTGACAGTTTCAATACTGTATGATAGGAGTAAATCTTTAGGCTCTCTGTGCTTCCCTTTTTACACTGACAGAAATGGGGGCAGGGTCTAGTCAAGGAACAGATAAAAATAACCCATGGACACAGGACAACAGGGTGGGGATTGACTGTGGGAGGGGGTGGGTGGGGCATGGGAGAGCAATAGGGTGGGGAATTGGGACAACTGTAGTAGAACAACTTTTTTTTTTTTTTTTAATAGTGCTTCTTACAACTTAACCTGGCTATTTTAAGACTCTAGTATTGAGGAATAGAAATTGCTTTATATCCTATAAAATGTATACAAATAACAGTATTACTGAAACAGGGTACAGATATTCTCTACAGTCCATGATTTGGTGGATGGAAGAAGGATATTATACAGCTTTTCAGGTACAATTTTACTGTCTCTGTTTTCTTCTTGGATCTTACATTTAAATCTTTAATTCATTTTGAATTTATTCTTATGCATGGTGTAAGAAGGTAGCCTAATTTCTTTCTTTCTTTCTTTTGCACATATCTGTTCAATTTTTCCAACACCATTTATGAAATTGATAATCTTTACCCTGTTGTATGTTTTTGCCCCTTTTGCCAAGTATTAATTAACCATAAAGACTTGGGTTTATTTCTTGTCTATTCTATTCCATTGAGCTTTGTGTCTGTTTTTTTAAAATACCATTACCATGCTGTTTTGATTACTTTGGCTTTATGGTATATTTTGATACCAAGTAGCATGATTCTTCCACCTTTGTACTTCTTTTTCAAGATTGCTGTTAGTATGTGAGGCCTTTTATTGTTCCATATACTTTTTTTGAATATTTGTTCTAGTTCTGTGAAATATACCATTGGTATCTTGATAGGAATTGTGTTTAATCTATAGATTGCTTTGGACAGTATGGACACTTTAATGATATTAATTCTTCCTATTCATGAACATGGTATATGCTTCCAATAGTTTGAGGCTTTGATTTCTTTCTTTAATGACATAATTTTCCAAGTATAGGTCCTTTACATCCTTGGTTAAATTTATTCTTAGAAAACATTTTAATGCAATTCTAAACAAAATTGTTTTCCCAGAAAAAATTTTAATGCAATTTTAAACAAAATTATTTTCTTAGCTTTCATTTCTAGTAGTACATCATTAGGGTGTTAAAATACAAGTGATTTCTAAATATTTTTGTATCCTTGCTACCTCACTGAATTAATTTTAGTTCTAGTAGTTTTACAATGGAATCTTTAGGGTTCTCTATACACCAGATAATGTCATCTGCAAATGGTTATAGTTTTACTTCTCCCTTTCCAATCTTCTTATCTGATTACTACAGCTAGGACTTCCAGTACTGTGCTGAATAAGAGTGGTGAAACACTTAAGTGAAACACTTGTATATTTGCTGATTGAGTATGATGTTGGCTATGGATTTGTTATATATGGCCTTTATTTGGTTGAAGTATGTTCCTTCTATTCCCACTTTTCCAAGAGATTTTAATCACAAATTGTTGCTGGACTTTATCAAATGCTTTTTCTTCCTCTATTGATATGATCCTATGGTTATCTTTCATTTTTCTCATGTGCTATATCATGTTTATTGACTTATGGATATTGTATCAACCTTGGGATCTCTGAAATAAATCTCACTTGATCATGTGCATGATCTTCATAATGTATTGCTGAATCCAGTTTGCTAATAATTTGTTGAAGATTTTAGCAGCTATATTAATTAGAGATATTGGCCTATAATTATCTTTCTTTTTAATGTATTTTTTTCTGGTCTTTAAATTAGAATAATGCTGACCTCATAAAATTTGGGAGTCTTCCCTCCTCTTGAATTTTTTGAAATAGTTTGAGGATAGGTGTTGGCTCTTCTTTGAATGTTTGGTAAAACTCTCATTGAAGCCATAAGATCCAGGACTGTTGTTTTGGGGGGAGTTTTTTTCAATTGCTGCTTCAGTTTCATTAGTTGTAATCCATCTATTCAGATTTTCTAATTTTTTCTGATTCACTTCTGGAAGACTGTATGTTTCTAGAAATTATTCATTTCAGCTAGGTTGTCCAATTTGTTGGAATATAGTTTGTTTTAATATTTTTCTTACAATTCTTTGTATGTCTTTGGTAACTATTACTATTTCTCCTCTTTCATTTCTGATTTTATTTGTTTGGATCCTTCCTCATTTTCCTTGATGAGTTTGACTAAAGATCTATAAATCTTGTTTATCCTTTCAAACAATAAGTTTTTGTTTTCATTTATCTTTTGTATTATTTTTTAGATTCTATTTTCTTTATTTCTGCTCCAATATTTATTATTTTTTTTCTTCTATTCACTTTAGGCTTTGTCAGGGTTTTTTCTCGATCCTTTATGTTAATTTGAGATATTTCTTGTTACTTGAGGTCCTGTAATGCTATTATTATTATTATTATTATTATTTATCCCTTAGGATTGCTTTCTCTGTATCTGGGGGTTTTGTGTATTTATTTTTATTTGTTTAAGGAATATTTTGATTTCTTCCTTGATGTCACTGCTAACCTATTCATCTTTTAGTAACACATTATTTAATCTCCATGTCTTTGTGTGTTTTTGTTTTCATCTTGTGATTGATTTCTAGTTTCATGTCATTATGATCAGAGAAGATGCTCACGATGATTTCAATATTCTTAAATTTATTGAGGCTTGTTTTGTGTCCTAATGTGTGATCTATCCAAGACAATGTTTCATGTGCACTTGAAAAGAATGTAATGTATATTCTGCTGCTTTGTGGTGAAATGCTCTGAAGCTATCAACTCAATCTGCTCAGTGTGTCATTTAAGGCCACTGTTTTCTTGTTAATTTTCTGTCTAGATCTACCCATTGATGTCAATGGGCTGTTAAAATTCCATACTATGACTGTATTACTGTCAATCTTTCCCTTTACATCCATCAAGATTTGCTTTATATATTTAGGTGCTCGTATGCTGGGTGCATATATTTTCACAAGGGTTATATCCTTTTGTTGAATTGATCCCTTTAGCATTATATAATGTCCTTTGTTTCCTGTTATGACCTCTGTTTGAAAGTCTATTTTGCATTGATAAGAGATAAGTATTGCTACCCCAACTTGATTTTCATTTTAGTTTGCATGAAATATCTTGTTTTGTCCCTTTACTTTTAGTGTGTATCTTTTATTCTGAGGTAGGTCTATAATAGATAGCTTATGTATGAGTCTTGTTTTCTCATTCATTTTGCCACCTCATGCCACTTGTTGAAGAATTTAAGCCTTTTACATTCAAAGTGATTATTGACTGGTATGTATTTGTTGCTATTTTATTCTTTATAACTTCCTCCTCCTCTTCTTCTTTTTCTTCCTCTGCTAGAAGATTCTTTAATATTTTTTTTTTTAAGATTTTATTTCATTACTTTTAGAAGGAGGGGAAGGGAGAGAGGCAGAGAGGGAGAGAGACATCAATGTATGGTTGCTTTTCACCTGCCTCCAGCCACAGACCTGACTGGAGACCTGGTTTGCAACCTGGTTATGTGCCCTGGCTGGGGAATTGAACCTGCGACCTTTGGGTTCGAAGGGGGGCGCCTTATCCACTGTGCTACCAGCTAGGGCTGTGTTATCTCAATATTTCTTGATATAGTGGTTTGATGCTAATGAACTTCTTTAACTTTTTATTGTTTGAGAAGCTCTTTCTTTCTCCTTTGATTTTTTTTTTAAAGATTTTATTTATTATTTTTCAGAGAGAGGGGAAGGGAGACAGGCAGAGAGGGAGAGAAGTATCAATGTATGGTTGCCTTTCACCTGCCTCCAGCCACAGATCTGGCTGGAGACCTGGCTTGCAACCTGATTATGTGCCCTGGCTGGGAATTGAACCTGCGACCTTTGGGTTCACAGGCCAGCGCCTTATCCACTATGCCACAGCCAGGGCTTTCCTCCTTTAATTTTAAATGATAGCTTTGTTGGGTAATGTAGTATTGGTTGTAGATACTTGCTTTTCATCACTTTGAATATTTCATGTCAATCCCTTTTGGCCTGAAATACTTCTGTTGAAAAATCAGCTGATAGTCTATGGGAGCTCCCTTTTAGATAATTGTCTTTCTCTTGCAGTTTTTAAGATTCTCTCTTTGTCTTTAACCTTTGGCATTTTAATTATTATATATCTTGGTGTGGGCCTCTTTGGGTTCATCTTGTTTGGGACTCTCTGCACTTCTTGAGTTTGTGTGTATTTTATTTCACCAAGTTAGGAATATTTGCAGCCACTATTTCTTCAAATAGGTTCTTAATCTCTTGCTCTCTCTCTTCTCATTCCAGTATCCCTAAGATGTAAATGTTGTTATGTTTCATATTGTACCAAAGGTCCTTTAAACTATTCTTATTTTAGAATTTGTTTTCTTTTTGCTTCTCTGATTGGGTGTTTTTTGCCAATTTGTCTTCCAAATCTCTGACTCAGTTCTCTACTTCATCCAACCTACTGTTTAGTCCTTCTAGTATACTCTTTATTAAGATATTGGATTCTTCATTTTTGACTGGTTCTTTTATGTGATTTCTATTTTTTATGCTTTTGAAGCTCTCACTAAGTTCCTTAAGAATCCTTACAACCATTTTTTAAATTCTATATCTGATGAATGCTGCTCTCCATTTCATTTAGCTTTTTCTAGAGATTTCTCCTTTTCCTTTATTTGGGGCATATTCTTTGTCTCCCCATTTCAACTACCTTTTTGTGTTTATTTCTATGTACTAGGTAGATCTATGACTCCCAGTCTATGGTAGCATAGCCTTATGAATTAGGTGCCCTATGTGACCCAGAGGCACAGTTTCCTTGATCACCTGAGCTAGATGCTCTAGGAATGACCCTTATATGAGTTATGTAGGTCCTCTTGTTAAGTCTTGACTGCTATTGGCCCACTTGTGCATGCAGTCAACCCTCAGGCTGGCTGAATGTGAGGATCAACTCTAGCCAAAGTGTACAATTTGCTATGTACATGCTAATCACACAAAGTAGAACTCAAGTCAGTGGGTTTATTGCCTGCTGAAATCTTGTTTTGGATATGCTGCTTGTGAAGCTCATGGATCCTGCTCTGGAGTTGTCTGAAGCTGGCCACTGTATATGTTGGTTCTTGGGCCTCTGGTGCAAGCCAATGTCAGATACTGCCTGTGACTAGCTTTGAGCAACCTGTCTGCAGCTACAAAGTGATGCAAAGTTCATGACATTTTCTTCAGGGCCTGGGTATGTATGGGAAGGACCAAGTTGCGTGCCTGCGGCCAGATCAGCAAAAGTCCCAAGGCATCCTGAAATCCACCTCTACCTGCCTCAGCTGCCTGTTAGGATCAGTCACTGAAAGAGCCTCTGACTATACTCGAGTTGCATGAGGTTGATTCTCAGTGAATCATCAGGTAAGCGGTATTCACCAGACTGATTCAGGTTCAAAATCAATGTCAGTGCTAGGCCTAAGGCCACTCAGTAAATGTCTCAGGATATACTACATCTAGCTACCACCCACTGGGTACTCAATCACCTTTGTGGTGGAGCAGAGTCTCATGGATTGTCAGGGTGAGGCCAGCAGAGTTTATCAAGCCTAGACAGACCAAGATTTGGCTATTTGAAGGGAGAGCCCTGCACACTCATGAGTGCAAAGAAAAAAATGACTCCCATCCTAGAGCCACACAACTGAGTTAGTCACAGATTCTTCCAGGAGCCCAATATCAGCCTGGAAGGGCCTCCAGGAGTCAGGGGAATGGGGCTAGTGGACCTCCTATGAGGAGGAGATGCTGGTGGGATTTGGAGGAATGTGTGGGGTGTGGCTCCACAGCAGAACCACACAACTCAGTCAATTCCAGACTTTGCCTCAATTTCTGGGAGCTAGGTGAGTGGGACTAGTGAATCTCCTGTGAAGGAAAGGTGCCAATCAGGTTCATAGGAAAGAGGGGGGTATGGTCCCACCCCTAAGCCATACAACTCAGTCATCGACACCCCCTGAGTCTTCCCAGACCTCTACACCCTGGCCCAGGCAGATGACTAAGCCATAATCTTGGATCTCCTTTGAATTTTCTTTTCAATAAACAGAGGTTTTATGTCTTTTATGTTATAAGAAGAGCTTCAGTAGTTTTAATGTATACTTGATAAAGGCTATTTATTTGGTTATGATAATAATGTTTCCACAATTCCTAGAGCTGGATTTTTATAGAATCCATTGCATTTCTAAGAAGAAAGAAACCCATATAGGGCTTAGAAGGAGAGTGATCTCCTACATAACCATATGTGTATTTCATTGTTATTAACAGTGCTCCATTTTATCTGTAACATCCATTTGCTGTTAGCTGTGAGTCAAACTCCTAAATGAAATATTATATTCTGCAAGAACTTTGAACCAATTATTTTCCCCAAATTGATGAGCTACAAGAAGAAAATATAAAAATCCAACTTTGTTGGTTGACTTTAGGGGCAATATGAAAGGTCTAAAATTTTCCCCCCTCAAAAATAATGCTCAAGATTAAGGACCAGTTAGTTCCCATCCTAAAGTCTTAAAAGCTGTGAATTACCCACAATGATCCTACTCAATGACAGAAGACACTTTCTCAAGTCTGACCTGAGATTCTGCTATTTATGGAGTCTCTGTTCTTTCACTTGAGCTTGCCTCTCATTATTGTCCCCATTCTATGCAGGAGCACTACCCCAGTTAGAATTAGAAGACCACAAAGAAATGACCCCCCTAACCCAAGGAACTCATGGGCAGTCAGATTTGAGAGTTCTGGATTCTGGGTAATACAGAAATCCAAGGACATGTGTCAGGGTGATTAGAATTGATTTGGCTTGGGCTATGTATTATGTGTTCCATCATGCCTGATAAAGACGACATAAGAACCTAATTTCCACCTTACATCATTTTGTCTATGTGTATAAGTTGTTCATAATTCTAAACCACATATTGACATTAAAATAAAAACCTGTGAAGATTGAAATAATGGAATTGATATAATAATAATAATAATAATATATACATTTTTAATTTATTTTTATAAGTTGGGTTTTTGCCTACAAAGACTTTAAAGATGTTTGTTTAAACACAAAAATCATCTAGGTACTTTTAAAATACCTTTTAAAAATATACCAGTTGTTTGTATTTTAAAAAAATAAGCAAAAGAAATGAGTTTCATTTTCCCTCCATGAAAACTAATGTATTTTTCCTTTCTGATGGGTAATTGAAATGTCTTCAAGACCATTCCCTTACGTTAATCTTGAGGAAGGCTGGCTTATTTACAGGTGCAAAGATGATTACAACTTACTGTGTTTTCGCTCAGGTCCTGCCAAAATATGAGGCATCAGCAGTCCTCACACAAAGCTTGTCATATTAAATAGGCAACAGTAGTTAAAAGACTCTCTAACAATATCCCCTCCTTGATAAAATTCACTTCAGATCTGTGATTTTTACCAGTGGAGTCAAGTCTTACTGTGTACAAGTAAAATAAGGGTTGTCTGGAGGGAAAAAAATCATTCAAGGTTCTCATGTGGCATCAGCTAAACTCTCCTTTTTATACTTCAGTTGTTCATTTTATCTCCTCTGGCCCCTTTTAAATACATCAGCACTACGTGTTTGAATTTTAACAAAAGAATCCCTAGCATTAAAGAATTTCTTTTTTTTTCTAGATTATTTCTCCTCTATTAATATGAACAGATCACATGGCACCTCACCAAAAATAAAGATAATTTCATTCTGCCTGAGTATGGTGGGCAAGAATAGCCCTAAATAAGATTATGAGATAGATAAATATCTTTAATCTGCTACACTTTAATACCCATGTAAGTGACTCCTGCTCCTAGCATCTCAGAGTTCTCAATTAATCATGGTCCTTCTCCTACAAAGAAGAGTGAGCTGAAGAATGTATTTATGTTGAATCACCCTGTATACCTTAGGATAGAACCAGGTTGAAAATTTTAAACACAAAAGAATGAATTGGTAATGCTAGAATTTCAAACTTAAACTATATATTATTTGGAAAGATTTTTTTATTGCAGAACTATGTTTCTGCCCCTCATATCACAGCAGCTAGATGACAGCTCATTTTACCACCGCATAGACTAGCAGTGGTTTCAAGATGTGAGCAGGCTTTCCAGACAAGATCCAAAGCTGCTTTCAAGATTTCTCGTCATCCCACGCAATTCAGTAACAAGAAACAGTAATGAGCTTATGTCAATCCTGGTCTTTCCTATTCAGACAAAAATGTGGATTGAGGTCTGAGATTGATGGGCAAGGTGTGACGCTTCTGAGCCACATCATGTTTTCAACTGCAAGGACTCCACACTGCATTTCCCCTTAGATAAAGTTGAATAATTTTAGAAACATCAGGCAGGGGGGACAAGTGAAGAAAGTAGCACATGTGTAGGATTCTATTGCTGGAAAAACATGATTCCATGGCAGAAGAGTAGACTATTATAAGCAACTACTCCCAATGAAGGAATGAGTGAAGAAAGGTGTACAAGTTAGACACAAATACCTTGGATGCTGATTTTCAGAATTCAAAGGAAATAAACAAGATGTGGGCATTTGGAACTAAATAGATGCCTCTTGGATCCAGCCTGTACTAAGACACACATCTTTCTTGAGTAGGGAGACAATAGGAAAGTGGGGGATTGAAATGTTTCTGCTAATTAAGAAAGCCACTGAGGCAAATGGCCTGTCCCCCCCACTCAGTAACTTTCTATGGCAGGGCAATGTCTGGGAAAGTTTTCTAAGGGAAGGTTATTTCCCTTTCATCTTGGTAACAAAAAACTAACTGTAGCACTTACTGTGTACCTTACTATTATTTTAGCTACTTAGAGAATTTGAACAAATTAGTTTAATTATAGCAAATAACTGAAAATTTATAGCCCGAATTTGTCCTATTTTTCTCAATCATGTTATTCTATCCAATGTTTCTAATTCTTTTTATGATTTTTTGTTTATAATGTGTTATTTTAAATCTATGTTTTTCTTAAGCCACTTTTACTTCAAAGCTTTTGTGTAATAAAGCTGAAGAGGGCCATGGCTGGTAGTGCAGTGGGTAAGGTGCTGGCCTGTGAACCCAAAGGTCGCAGGTTCGATTCCCCAGCCAGGGCACATAACCAGGTTGCAAGCCAGGTCTCCAGTCAGATCTGTGGCTGGAGGCAGGTGAAAAGCAACCATACATTGATGTCTCTCTCCCTCTCTGCCTCTCTCCCTTCCCCTCTTTCTAAAAATAATGAAATAAAATCTTTAAAAAAAAAAAAAAAAGCTGAAGAAAATGGGAGATACTTTTAGATACTAAGATATTATAACATGTCAGCCTTATCTCTATGAGACAGTTTTACTCTTATCACAAAGAGCCAATGATGTGTGCCTCAAAGTATAGGCTAATGATCATCTTCAAAAGAAGTCCCTGTGGTATTTTTTTAAATGCTGGTTTTCCGGTTCACCTGAAATGTGCTGAATCAGAAATTTTGTGGTGGGTCCCCATAATCTAAAGCTTTAATAAGCATTTCTGAGTATACTCGTGATTATTCAAGTTAGAGAACCAATGATCTTGGGGAAAGACCTCTTTCTCTATTGCGTAGCATGACCTAGACAAAAGTTAAAGCAAATTTAGCCTTAGGGATGTGAATTTGAACTTGGAGGATTGGTCATGCCACACATTGCTTTACCATCAAAATATTGTGGGATTTCTTAATCAATTTAACTGGAACTTCAGCCTCTACAAATTCTGTATTCCAAGCAGTTTTATATTAATAAGAATGCAAGGGTTACTAACTTATAAAATTGAAATGACTCATTTTTTAACCCATAGGTAAAGAGTACTGTATATTAAAAAAAAAAAAAAAGTCCAAGGGACAACAGTGCTCCTGGTCAGAGTATTAAATTACTCTTTCTATTACTGGTGACAATGGGCCAATGTTTTGATTATCTCCAAAAGCACTTAGTTCTTAGGACCCATGCCCATGTTTCATTTGGATGATGACATCAAATTAGTTCCAATGGCAGTGATGGTTTTGTACCATTATCTGCCAAGTGGTTTTATCTTATCTGTTTCATAAGAACAATGAATTTCTGAAATTAGAATTAACACACTGAGATATTCTTCCAAGTCCCAAATAGTTATACTAATTATGTTTTCATTTTCACTTGACATTTAGGTAACATCAGTGAGAAAAATATTTATTTGCTCTCAAATAGAGAAACAAACACTAATTAAAAAAGAAAAGGTGTGATTTTATTCCACTCAAAGGCTGATTTAGTCTAATAACATTTAGAGCATTTTTAGCTATTATCACACATCTGCATGGCTAAAGAAAACATCAGCAAAATGAAGAGGGAACAAACTATATGGGAAGACATAATTTGCCAACGATACCTCAGACAAGGGTTTGAGCTCCAAAATATATTAAGAACTCATATGACTCAAAACCAAGAAGATAATCCAATTTTAAAAATGGGTAAAGAACCTGAACAGGACATACACTTCTCCTAGGAGGACATACAGATGGCCCTTAGACATATGAAAGGATATTCAACATCGCTAGCCAACAGAGATAAATTAAAACCACAATGAAGTACCATCTCACACTGGTCAGAATGATCATCGTTAACAAATCAATAAACAGCAAGTGTTGGTGAGGGTGTGAAGAAAAGGGAACCCTGGTGCACTGTTGGTGGGAGTGCAGACCCAAACAGCCATTGTGGAAAACACTATGGAAGTTCCTCAAGAAACTAAAAATGGAACTGCTTTTTGATCCAGTGATTCCACTGCTGGAATTATACCCAAAGAATCCTGAAACACTAGTTTAAAGAACCTATGCACTCCTATGTTCATAGCAGCATTATATACAATAACCAAGTGCTGGAAACAGCCTAAGTGCCCATCAGTAAATGAGTGGGTCAAAAAATTGTGGTACATTTGCACAATGGAATATTATACAGTTGAAAGAAGGAACTCCTCCCTTTTACAACATCATCGATAGAAATGAAGAGTATTATGTTAAGTGAAATAAGCCAGGTGGCAAAAGACAAATACCATATGATATCACCTAGTACAGGAAACTAAGGAACAAAACAAATGAGCAAAATAGAACTAGAGACATAGAAATAAGGAACAAACTGACAATGACCAGAAGGGGATGGGGGATAACGGAGGAAAGAAGGGGAAGGGCCTAGTCAAGAAATAAGTATAAAGGATCCATGGACATGAACAACAGGTAGGGATTGACGTTGGGAGGATGGGTGGGTTGGGCAGAGGAGAGCAATTGGGGAAAAACTGGGACAACTATAATTGAACAACAATGCATGCCTTGCATATTGTCCCAGAAATTCATTTTAATTCACTATGCTAAACTTATTCTTATGCTACAAGATCAATAATTTGTTATACATCAAACCTAAAGTGAATTGAAAGACTAGAATTTACAACTTTGTGAGTATCCTTCATAGGCTACCAAGGTCATTTTCAGGCTTTTCTCAAGCAGAAAGGTGGAATGCAGTATTATGGATATAATTGGTCTACTAAGTAGAATCAGTTCATGTCTTATTTATACAAGATTCCTTAAGTGAATATGTTAGCCTCTTCATTGATTACATGGTGAAAAATAACTGCACTATCTGTTAAAGGTAACCTACCTTTAAAAAAATTATATGTTCTAAACCTCTCTACCCTCTGGTAGTGCAATTTCTATTTTACCATTCTAGTAAAACCACACATGCACTTACCAATTTTATTGTAAAAAATTCAGTATGACAGTTGGCCTTTGTCTTTATTCTGGTGTCTATTATTATTATTATTATTATTATTATTTGTAAGGCCAACTGTCATACTGAATTTTTTACAATAAAATTGTTGTGCACAGTTAATGTGGCTGAAACTTAGAAATATACCCTTGAATGAAAAAAGCAATTTCCAGATTATTACACTATGCCACTTTTTAAAGTTCATAAAGAGTGAAAGTAATATAACATATAAGGAAGCATATACCATACATTACGTAAAATTATAATTTTAAAGCAAGGTAATAATAAATACAAAATTCTAAATACCATTTATCTCTGGTGGGGACAGGTAGAAGAGTGAGGAGCTCCGAGATGCAATAGGATAAGTAGGCCTCCTGCTTTTAAGTGGTGAGTTCATGAATATTTGTTGTGCTTTACAACTTATAAGTATTTTGTATATATTCTGCTTTATGTATCTACGTGAACATAATAAACTGGCTGAATTAATTAGAGTAATGATACAATGAGGCAGAGTCCCTTCACAGACTGAAGTTCTGGACTACAGGAAGTCATTGAAGCAAGGCAGACGCATGAGATTAGATAAAACTGTTCAGCAGATAATTATTAGCAATTATAAGCTGAATAAAGTCTTTGTGCTAAGGTATGAGTTACAGGCTAGACAAAGGCAAGAATTAGGAAATGTCTGCATTCTTTGCAAATGCATTACAGGTAGAGCACATTGCGAGCTCAAGAAGCATATCGATGTGGGCTTTGACCTGATTCAGAGTCATAGTGTGCTTTGACTGCAACCAGCATTCTCTGCTAATTCGGGAAAGAGAGCTTGCTGGGTATGTAAGAGTCCTCCCTGAAACAAAGGGTTGTAGTCATATCTGGCTGAGATGCCAGCTATGGGCTCCAAACTATAATAATGGCTACAATGTGGCTATCCAGGAACATGTGAAAATTCTGTCATGACTGAGGTATCACTATTTAGAGTGGGAAACATCTCATAAGAGGCAATATAATCACTTAATCACACTGGCCTCTTTTTCCAACTGAAAATGTGATCACCAATAATACCCACCTTATAGGAATGTTATGAAAAATACCTCCATGAAAAGTTAGATGTACATCTACCATATAACCTAATTATCCCAGTCCTGGAAATTTACCCAAGAAAAATGAAAATTTATATCCATACAAAGACCTGTATCTGAAAGTTCAGAGCAGGCTTATTTGTAAAAGCCAAAAACCAGAAACAGCTCAATAATCCATCAACAGGTGAATGCATGAACAAATTGTGTTACTTCCTGCAATAGAATACTACTCAGCAATGCAAAGCAATAATACATACATCAACACAGATGAATCCCTGTAATGTTGGGAGAAAGACGTCAAATCAAAGTACGTGTACATAAACAACTCTAGTAACTGCACTTCTCAATAATGACAGAAAGTAGAACAATGATCATATGGGAATAGAGTTGGGGAAAGGGCTGAGGGGAGAAACAGGAAGAAGGTAGTTACAAAAGGGCAGAAGAAAACGTTTGGTGATGATGTGGGTTCATTGTCTCATTTGTGGTAATGGTTCCACAGTGGTGTACAAAATTTAACTACATTCTAAATAGGCAAATCTTACAAAGCTATTTTTTTTAAAGATTTTGTTTTATTATTTTTAGAGAGAGGGGAAGGGAGAGAGGCAGAGAGGGAGAGAGACATCAATATATGGCTGCCTTTCACCTGCCTCCAGCTATGGACCTAGCTGGAGACCTGGCTTGCAACCTGGTTATGTGCCCTGGCTGGGAATCGAACCAGTGACCTTCGGGTTCGCAGGCTGGTGCCTATCTACTGAGCCACCAGCCAGGGCCCACAAAGCTATTTTCAAAGATGGCAAGTGCTAGTGAGAAAAAATGATGGATTAAGGGTAAAGGTTACCTACTTAGAATGGCCAGAACTTGTTCATCTCAGTCTTTAGAAGTCACTAAGTCCCTTGTTAAAATGCTGATTCTGATTCAGTCAGTCCAGGGCAGGGCTACGGTGCTGCACAAGGTGAATGGACAGATGAATAGAAGGATATCCTTGCTGCTATCCGTGAATCAGTGATTGAGCAGCAGGGCTCTAGAACCACTGTACAGTGTGGTTTTCCACCTGTGCATCTTCAAAAAATGACTAATGCCTAGAGGTTCTGATTAAAGTGATCTTGGAAGAGTCCTGGAAATTGGGATATTTTTACCCACCACCCCCCTAGGTGACTTTAATATGCAGCGAAGAAGTTTAAAACAAAACCCACTGGTTTAGGCTGTGACTGAAACTGTACCAGATGGCATCTCTGTGAGCTAAATTGTGTACGAAAAAGAGGCACCGCGTCATTTTCCTAGGATAACAGCCCTGATAATTAAAGTAACAGTATGCTTGAAATCGCAGACCGTTGTTTACAAAACCATAGCTGGCATCTATCTATCAGGTACTCCTATAATGCCACCCAACTCCATAGTCACAAATGAATTTTCATAGCTACCCAGGGAACTCCTAGCACAACATGACTCCATTTTCCTTCCTGAGCACAAATTCTTTCCTTTCTTCACTCATATGCAAATCCAGAGCCTCCTGTCATCTCACCATTCAGAAGGCTTCCTGTGGTGGCCTCCTATCAGTGCTGAGTTAACCATTTATCTAAACATTTCCGCTAAATGAAAGCGAATTTCAGGCACCCTGGCAGACAGGGACTGTACTGCCTATCACTCAGAATTCAGTTATGAAAATTGCAGCCACTGTGTACTGTCCAAATTTAGAAGGAGAGACATACACAGTCCCTGGAAATGTTGAGAAAGCAGAAATAGGAAAGCTGTCATCAATGAGCTTAACCCATGACCCTTTTGTTGGCAAGTGGCTACAAAATCTCCACAACTTCTGAGATGCTCCCAACAGCTATCTCAGGCTTCAGCATGAAGAAGGTGGTTCTCCAGGATTTGCCTAGAACAGCTTGTTCAGGCTTACATCTGTCCACCACTGTCTAGAGGAAATAATGGTCTCTCTTCCACCTCCTCTTTCTAATCTTTCATAAATAAGTGGTTTTCAGTGACAGATGCTAATGACAAGCAGGATGGGAAAGGGAATTCTGAGGAAAATGGGTCTTCAAATCTAGAAGGCGGTCCGGATGCTGAGTTCACAACATGTAATATAGCACATGCTCAATATTTTCCAGCTGTGTCTTCAGACCCAATCTGCACACTTTTCTACTGACCATAAGCCCTTGGAAGCTCCCTTGCCTCTGCTGATGGCTGGATTTGACTAATGGGAAGAAAAGATAGGAAGAGAGTGAGCTAAGGAATGTTTTATCCTGGCTCCCTCCCTGCCAAGCTGTCACAGACTGGCTGTGTCCCTCTCCTGGAGGACATAGCTCCTGTCAGGAGGCCCTCTTTATATATAGCTGCTCTTCCAGTAACAGGTGACTGCTCTCTTCCTAACCCCTATAGTCCTAGAGAAAGTAAAAACACTGATTGGTTTCCCTAAACCCTGGACATACCTTCTGCTTTTATTGAATGTTCACTTACTCAGTTTTTGCCTCCTACATTTCCTGCTAGATCTCTAACT
>PVIW01015272.1:0-20344 GCA_004026585.1 Noctilio leporinus | reverse complement strand
ACTCAGGAAATGGATTGCTGCTAATCCCAAGCACCTGAGTTACACCAAGGGTTACATGAACTATTAATCCCCAACATATCCTGTTCAAAAGTTACTTCTCACATATTTTTAATCCCCCCCATCTCAATCCACCTTAATGTGCAAGACCCTCCCCCTACTCTTGATTTAAAGTCTACTCACTCTCTTGCTACAATGCATTCCCAGTCTTCAATCTAAGTATTCCTCGCCTCCCCAGCCACCTGAAACCTTTCTTTATTCTTTTCTTTCTTCCTTTTTCTTTTTTTCTTCCTTTCTTTTTCTCCTCCCCCCATCACCTTTCTTCCTGTTAAAGCCCACAGGTCCTGGCTCCACCTGGATCAATCAGAGATCATAAAGGGTGAACAGCCACCTAAACCCTTTCTTTATTAATATTATAATTTCTTGTTATTTTTTCCTTTATTTTTCTTTTTCTTTTTTAAATTTTTAATTTTTTTTTCCTCTCTGTTATAAGTCCAAAGGTCCTGGCTCCATTCGGACCAATCAGGGATTATTAAGGGTGAACAGCCATCTAAACCCTTTCTTCTGATCATTATTATCTTTTTTTTTTCTTTTTTCTTCCTTTTTTCTTTTTCCCTGCTAAAAGCCCACAGATCCTGGCTCCACCTGGACCATTCAGGGACCACAAAGGGTGAACAAGGGGGCAAATGAGGCAACTTTACACATAGGCTTGCACTGTTCACTCATACTTGAGGCTTTCTGATTCTCCCTCTCCTCATTTATGTGAGAAATAATAGAAGGAGAATCTTGACTGGAAGGAAAGAAGCGACATACAGAATCAACCCAGAATACAGAGAGCCCTAATAAAGGCTGCACCAAGAACAACAAGGGGAGAAAATCTAGGAGACTACAACATTGAACTCCACAAATCTCCTAACACAGAAGGGTGCTCAACTAAGGCAAAGAAGCAAAACAGATTAATCCAAGGAAATAACAAAAAACAAAAAGCAAGCAACAATAGACACCCAAAATGGGGGGGAAAAGAATCAGTCCATCACCAAAAGGAAAAGAAGAATCCACAGAAAGACCACTAAATGAAACAGAGGAACACAATATATCAGATAAGGAATCCAAAAGAATGATGATAGAGAAGCTCAATGAGCTTAGCCAGTTCAAATAAAACTATAAACAACTCCAGGGAAGTTACAAGGAACTTACTGAGAGCTACAACAGCATCAAAAAGGACTCAGGAACTATCAATAAATGCAAGGAGGAAATGAAGAATACAATTTCTGAATTGAAGAATACAGTAGAAGGAATCAACAGTAGGCTAGAGGAAGCAGAGGACAAGATCAGCAAGTTAGAGAATAATGTAGAAAAATACTCGAGACAGTACAAGAGAATAAAAAAAGGCTGAACAAGATTGAAGAGGGTTTAAGAGAGCTGCAGGACAACATGAAATGTAACAACATCCATATCATAGGGATACCAGAAGGAGAAGACAAACAAGGAATGGAAAACCTGTTCAAAACAGTCATGTTAGAAAATTTCCCTAACATGATCAGTGAAAACATTAATCAAGTTCAGGAAGCACAAAGGGTCCCAATGAAGATCAATCCAAACACACCAATGCCAAGGCACATTATTATTAAAATGGCTAATTTCAAAGACAAAGAGAGAATCCTAAAAGCATCAAGAGAGAAATGACAAATAGCATATAAGGGAGTTCCAATAAGGCTATCAAATGATTATTCAACAGAAACAATTCAAGCCAGAAGGGAATGGCAAAAAGTATTCCAAGTAATGGTAAACAAAGGCCTGCAACCAAGAATACTCTACCCAGCAAGGCTCTCATTCAAGATAGAAGGGAAAATAAGGAGATTCCCAGACAAAAATAGAGTAAAAGAATACACCTTTACCAAAAAAGTATAGCAAGAAATGCTAAAAGATCTGCTTTAAAAATAAATAAATAAACTGAAGAAACAGAGAAAGCCAAAGAGGAATACAGATACAAAGGGATAAAATGGCAATGAAATCGACCAATCAAAAGACATAGGGTAGCTGAATGAATAAAAAAACATGACCCACATATATGCTGTCTTCGAGAGACCCACCTCAGAACAAAATATCAACACAGACTGAGAGCGAAGAGAAGGAAAAATATATATCAAGCAAATGGACATGAAAAAAAATAAAAGCTGGAGTAGCAACACTGATTTCAGACAAAATAGATTCTATAATGAAGGCCATAAAAAGGGATAAAGATGGACATTTCATAATACTTAAGGGAATAATCCATCAAGAAGAAATAACTCTGGTAAACATATATGCACCTAATGTAGGGGGCTCCGAAATACATAAGTAAAATCTTGGAGGACTTGAAGAAGGATATAGACAGCAACACACTAATAGTAGGGGATTTTAATACCCCACTATCAACAATGGACAGATCTTCCAAACAAATAAATCCCCAAAGATGTTGTGGCATTGAACAACATTGTAGAGGAAATGGACCTAACTGATTTATACAGAGGCTTTTACCCCAAAGAAGCAAAATACACATTCTTTTCCAATGCACATGGATCATTCTCTAAGATAGGCCACATGGTATGTCACAAGACAAGCCTCCACAAATACAGGAAAACTGAAATCATACAAAGCATCTTCTCAGATCACAATGGCTTGAAACTAGAAACCAATCTCATGGGAAAAAAACAAAAATTCTCTAACTCAAGGAGACTGAATATCATGCTTTTAAGCAATGAATGGGTTAACAGTGAGATCAAAGATGAAATCAAAAAGTTCCTGGAAACAAATGACAATGAACATACAACAACCGAAAACCTTTGGGATAAAGCAAAGGCAGTTCTCAGGGGGAAATTTATAGCAATACAGGCCTTCCTAAAAAGGTCATAAGAAGTTTATAAAAACAACCTAACCACAAAGCTGCAAGAACTAGAGGAGCAACAACAAACAAAGCCCAGAGCAAGTAGAAGGAAGGAAATCATCAAGATCAGAGCACAACTAAATAACTCAGAGATTCAAACTACAATTCAAAAATGCAACAGGTCGAGGAGCTGGTTCTTTGAAAAAATAAACAAAATTGACAAGCCCTTATCCAGACTCATCAAGAAAAAGAGAGGACCCAAATAAACAAAATCAGAACTGAAAGAGGGGAAATAACAACTGATAGTTCAGAAATACAAAAGATTGTAAGAAATTACTACCAACAACTATATGACAAAAAATATGAAAACCTGGATGAAATGGACACATTTCAGGAAATGTATAATCTACCAAAACTGAACCCAGAAGAAGCAGAAAGCCTGAATAGGCCAATAACAACGAGTGAAATTAAAAAAGTAATGCAAAATCTCTCAAAGCACAAAAGCCCTGGACCAGATGGCTACACAGGTGAATTTTACCAAACATTTAAAGAAGAACTAACTTCTATCTTCCTCAAACTATATCAAAAAATTCAGGAAGAGGGAAGACTCCCAAACTCTTTCTATGAGGCCAATATTATTCTAATAACAAAACCAGAGCAAGGTACAACTGATGAACATAGATGCTAAAATGCTCAACAAAATATTGGCCAACAAGATTCAGCAGTACATTACAAAGATCATACATCATGATCAAGTGGGCTTCATCCCAGGGATGCAAGGATGGTACAACATTCGTAAATCAATCAATGTAATATACCACATCAACAAATTGAAAGATAAAAACCATATGATCATATCAATAGATGCTGAAAAAGCATTTGATAAAGTGCAGGAACCATTTATGATAAAAACCCTCAGCAAAATGGGAATAGAGGGAGCATACCTCAACATCAGAAAGGCCATCTATGAGAAACCTGAAGCCAACATCATACTTAATGGACAAAAAATGAAAGCTTTCCCCCTAAGATCAGCAACGAGACAAGGCTGCCCACTTTCTCCACTTCTATTCAACATTGTCTTGGAAGTTCTAGCTATAGCCATCAGAGAAGAAAAAGGAATCAAAGGTATCCAAATTGGAAAGGAGGAAGTCAAAATGTCATTATTTCCAGATGATATGATAGTGTACTTACAAATCATTAAAATGTCCATACTACCCAAAGCAATCTACAGATTCAATGCAATTCCAATTAAAATACCAATGACAGACTTCACAGAAATAGAAAAAATACTTCAAAAATTTATATGGAGCCAAAATTGCCCACTAATAGCCACAGCAATCCTGAGAAAGAAGAACAAGGTAGGAGGAATCACAATACCAGACTTCAAACAAAACTACAAGGCTACTGTCATCAAAACTATCTGGTACTGGCATAAAAATAGACATATAGATCAATGGAACAGGATAGAGAGCCAAGAAATTAAGCCAGGGCTCTATGGTCAACTAATATTTGACAATGGGGGAAGGAACATCAAATGGAATAAAAGCAGTCTCTTCAAAAATGGTGTTGGGAGAACTGGACAGCAACATGCAAAATGATCAAACTAGACCACCAACTTACACCATACAGCCGAATAAACTCAAGATGGATAAAGGACTTATACATAAGCAGTGCCACCATAAAGGTCCTGGAGAAAAATACAGGCAGTAAAGTTTTGGATATCCTACGCAGAAACATGTTTACTGATACTTCACTAAGGGCAAAGGAAATCAAAGAACGAATCAATAACTGGGACTATATCAAATTGAAATTTTTCTGTTCAGCTAAAGAAAATATCAGCAAAATTCAAAGGGAACCAACTGTATGGGAAAACATAATTGCTAATGTACCTCAGACAAGAGTCTGATCTCCAATATATATAAAGAAGTAATGCAACTCAACACCAGGCAGACAGACAGCCCAATCAAAAAATGGGCAAAGGACCTGAGCAGACAACTCACTGAGGAAGATATACAAAGGGCCCAGAGGCATATGAAAGAATGCTCAACATCACTAGTCATCAGAGAGATGCAAATTAAAACCACAATGAAATACCACCTCACACCTGCCAGAATGGCAATCATCAACAAATCAACAAACAACAAGTGTTGGCATGGATGTGGAGCAAAGGGAACCCTCATGCACTGTTGGTGGGAATGTAGGCTGGTGCAGCCACTGTGGAAAACAGTATGGGGTTTCCTTAAAAAACTAAAAATGGAACTGCCTTTTGATCCAGCAATTCCACTACTTCGACTACACCCAAATAATCCTGAAACACCAATTCATAAGAACCTATGTACCCCTATGTTCATAGCAGCACTATTTACAAGCGCTGGAAACAGCCTAAGTGTCCATCAGTGGATAATTGGATCAAAAAACTTTGGTACATTTACACAATGGAATAATACACAGCAAAATGAAACAACTCCTGACTTTGCAACAACATGGATGTAACTATAAAAATTATGTTTAGTGATATAAGCCAGTCAGTGAAGGACAAATATCATATGGTCTCACCCATTAGAGGACAATAATGAACAATACTAACAACAAAATAGAACCAAATATATTAATACAGTGAATAGGCCTTTAGTGGTCACGGGGAAAGGGGTTGGGGGAGAGGGGAGGCAGAGGCAAGAAAAAGGAGCAGCTTAGACAAGAACCTAGTATAAAGGAACCATGGACATGGACAACAGGTGGGATTGATTTGGCGGCCGTGGGTGGGTGGGGTGGGGGACAGAGGGGAGCAAAAAGGGGATGGATGTAATACAACAACAATAAAATTTTTTAAAAACAGAAATTAACTGGAAAGAAGATGGGTAGCACAAGAAGAAATATCACCTGTGGCATAATTGCGATGAGTTCTTACATAAAACAAGTTGAGAATTTCTAATATCTAGGCTTCTGTGGAGGGAAAGTGGCAGAAAAAGGCTGACCCAGTGTCCCATTTCAAACTTTAATTTTTCACAGATTGGCATCAATGTCCAAAAGAATCCAATGTGCTGAGAGGGATAGTGGCATTGCTATTTTAATAGGAGGTATTACCTTAATAACTAATCAGTATGTATGTTTATAACAGGACTCTATTAAATGAGAGTGGTGGCAAACACTTAATTTTTATATTTTTTTAATTTAATAAAACTTTGCAAATGGTCCAGTAAGCTAGGACTTAATTCCCATAGAATATCAGACCACAAGTCAGGTTGAATTGGGATAGAATTTCAGTTGAGTGCTTTGAATATAGAGAAATATCTTGGTCCATTTAGGCTGCTATAACAAAATACCATAGACTGGGTAGAGCAACAATTTTATTTAACACAGTTCTGGAGGTTGGGAAGTCCAACATCAAGATGTTGGAAAATCCAGGTCTGGTGAGGTCCCTCTTACTGCTTTATAGATGGCACCTTTTTACTGTGTCTTCACAAGGTTGAAGGGACAAGGGAGTTCTCTTGAGCCTGTTTTATAAAGGCACTAATCTCATCCATGAGGGCTCTACCCTTATGACCTAATCATCCAAAAGTCCTACCTCTTAATACTATCACCTTAAGGGGTTGGGATTTCAACATAACAATATTTGGGGGGAGGCAAAAATATTCAGATTATAGTAAGGAAGTACTGGGATGGTTATGTTGGAAACACAAGAGCCCAATTCTCTGGTAGCAAAGCAAATTCCTGTTCCATTATACATTATTTTTGGTTTTCAGTCAAGTGGAAAGAATTTCTGGGTTAAGCGCTAACCAAAGAACCACCTGTGCAATAAGGCATCTCTTAATAGCCACTGTGCAACTTTGATGATGTGCTGTAAAACAAAGTTAACTAAAGCCAAAAGAATGTCATCTAAAACAAAAAACAAGTTCAATAAATCAGTGACTCTAATAGTAAAGTGATCCATCTGGAAAGCAAGCACTGTAGACTGAAAACAAATCAAAATCCAAATGTGACCTAATAAGCAAATTTAGCAAAATGGCTGGATATAAACTCAATATTCAGCAATAAAAAGCATTTTTTGTATACCAATAATGAAACATCAGAGATAGAAGCTAAAAAACAAATCCCATTTACCATAGCAACAAGAAAAATAAAGTACTTAGGAATAAACTTAACCAAGGAGGTAAAAGACCTGTACTCAGAAAACTACAGAACATTGAAGAAAGAAATTAAGGAAGATACAAATAAATGGAACCACATACCATGTTCCTGGATGGGAAGGATTAACATCATTATAATGTCAACACTACCCAAAGCAATCTATAGATTCAATGCAATCTCAATGAAAATACCAATGACATAATTCACAGTTCTAGAACAAACACTTAAAAAATTTATATGGAGCAAAAATGACCACAAATAGCCACAGCAATCTTGAGAAAGAAGAACAAGGTAAGAGGAATCATAATACTGGACATCAAACTATACTACAACACTACTGTAATCAAAACAACCTGGTACTGACATAAGAATAGACGTATAGGAGAACCAAGATGGCAGAGGAGTAAACAGAGCTACACCAATCTCCTCCAACACCAAACTGGAATTACAACTTAATTGGGGAGAAATCATCCAAAACAACCAACAGAACACCACCTGGAGAGAAGACTTATTACCACGGACAGAACAGAAGAGGCCACTTTTTCACAACCTTACCAGAAGGAAGTGTGGAGATGCGAGAGGGGCTGGTGGGGCTCCTATGGACAGCAGCTGAAGGGATGGATAAACATCTCAGCAGCAGGGGGTTCCACCTGAGAAGAGTGGGATATAAACCTCCAACTGGGCTTTCCAGCCTTCAGCAACAAAGCTGAGGGTAAAACAGCACCCAGCTGTGAAAAGGAAAAAGCTGCCAGGTTTAGCAGCTTGACAGAGAGACCGAGTTCTTAAAGGGACCACACATGAAAATACAGTGGCACCCACCTACCCAGGGTTCCAGCAGAGAAAGAGCAGAATGGACTAATGACAGTTGGGGAAAGTTTGTTTCAGTGGCTTTCAGGGGAGAGTTGAGAGAGCAGCCTTTGAGTCCAGTGCTGACCCATCCCCCATACACCCAGCAGACCACTCTTGCAAAGGGCAATAGCCTGAGGGGAAGCCACAGCCACATCCATAGGAATTAATCCGCTCCAGGCTGCAGTGCCTAAACCTGACCTAGGACCACAGGTTGATTGGATTAACAACTGAATTAACCTGCCTTGCCCAGAAACACCAGAAGCTGACCTCTGATCACAGACTGATTGGATTAACAGCTTAAGAAGACAAAGACAGTGGATCTCTGGTAGTCTCCCACTGACTGACTAGGCCCAGACTGGGACTCGAGCTGATGTCACCAAGCAAGGAACCAGGAAGTAAAAAAAGTACACCTCTACACCACAGAAGGTCACACCACTAAGACAGTAAGTCAAAGCAGACCAATCCAAGGAGAAGAAACAAGCTAGAGTCACCTAAAATGAGGAGACAAAGGAATAAACCCTCAGTGAAATGAAAGGAGGAATCCCCAGGAAGAGTGCAAAATGAAATAGAGGTAAGCACCCTATCAGACATGGAATTCAAAATAATGGTGATCGAGAAGCTCAATGAGCTCAGCGAGTTGAAAGAAAACTATAAACAACTCAAGGGGAACTATGAAGAACTCCAGGGAAGCTACAAGGAACTTACTGGCAACTACACCAGCATTAAAAAGGACATAGAAACCATCAATAAGAACCAGGAGGAAATAAAGCCTACAATTTCTGAATTGAAAAACACAGTAGAAGGAATCAAAAGCAGGACAGAGAAAGCAGAGGATTGGATCAGCAAGCTGGAGGTCAATGTAGAAAAAATGTCCCAGGCAGTGCAACAAAATGAAAAAAGACTGAAAAAGAATGAAGAGGTTTTAACAGAACTGCAGGACAACATGATAGGGATACCAGAAGGAGAAGAAGAGGAGCAAGGGATAGAAAACTTGTTAGAAAAAGTAATGACAGAAAACTTCCTTATCTTGAGGAGAGAAAAAGTCATGCAAGCTGAGAAAGCACAGAGGGTGCCAATGAAGCTGAACCCAAACAGGCCCACTCCAAGACAGATCATAATTAAAATGGCAAATTTCAAAGACAAAGAGAGAATCCTGAAAGCAGCCAGAGATAAACAGCTAATAACATACAAGGGGACTCCCATAAGGTTATCAGCTGATTTCTCAACAGAAACACAACAAGCCAGAAGGGACTGGCAAAAAATATTTCAAGCAATGAAAAACAAAGGCCTACAACCAAGAATACTCTACCTAACAAGGCTCTCATTCAAAAAGGAAGGTGAAATGAGGAGTTTCCCAGACAAAAGAAGGCTAAAAGAACGCATCTCAACCAAACCAGCATTGCAAGAGATGCTTCAGGGTCTGTCTTATGAAAATGAAGAAACAGAGAGACAGACAGGAACACAGGTACAAAGGAAACAATAGATAACGAATAAGTACCTATCATTAATAACCTTAAAGGTAAATGGATGAAATGCACCAATCAAAAGACATAGGGTAGTTGAATAGATAAGAACCAACTTTAACTTATGAATGCTTTAAAGTGATCTTGTTATAAATAGATTTTCCTAAATGAGGTATAATTTTCTACATTACTTGTATCTGCATTACTGCAGGTTAAGTTTGCTTAGATCTGAATTATTTTCACAGTATGGGAAAGTCATATTACTTACAATAACCCAGAAAAATCAAATGTGGTTAAGGAAGAAGAAAAAGGTAAGAAAACGTAGATGTATATTACATAGAAGACATGTTATCTTTCTTATTCACTGTTACAAAATACGTGCTTATTTGTGGGTGTGTAATATATAGATTTTGTTAGCAATCTATGTTTTAAATAGCAGTCAAATGGCCATGGGGGTGTTGTGAAATCAGTCAATCTTTAGGTTAGAAAAGATGCTGAGAATGAAGACCAATTTGGATAGAAGTTGTAAACTACTATACTGTATGACTCCTCTACATAGGCAAAATATATTCTCATATTAGCATGTAAATTATATAAGATTCCTTTCAACTAAAGCATGGAAATATATGTTTTCAGTTATGAAGTCCCCTAAACTGGGGATGCTTGGGAAAAGGAATGGCTGCTATAGTAATCTTTATTATTGAAATGTGAACATACGTAATCTCTACCTCAACAGACTTTTCAATAGTTCAGGAGTTAGTTTAGGACCACACAGGAAGTCAACCACAAGTTCAAAAAATAGCTAGAATACTATTCTACAAAATTATTTAAATCCTAGGGATTTTCATTTTTTATCTCAAGTTAATATACATAATAATTTCTACTTGGAGACCAGCTGAGCACTGCAAGTGCCATTATTTCTGAAGGCTTCAACTTGTAAGACATATGTAAAGGAAAAACAGGGTATTGAAAGAAGTAAGACCTGTGCACAGCCAATAAATCAATCAATCAATAAATAAATCTACTATTTAGGATGGAAAACTCCAAAAAGAATAAGCTGTAGTTCCAGTAGCTCAAAATAAAGTTGAGTTGTGTTATTGGAGTGGGGAGGATCTGACTCAAAAACCAAATTCATTTTTTACTATGGGTTTGGCACTGTCCCTAGGAACAACTTTTACAAAAGTGAGTTCTGCAATACACCATTTCTGTGATATATTTCACAAAAATATCATTCCAGAGTAAAATAAGTGTTAAAGAAGAAAAAACTGCTTAATCTTATATCTAAAATCCTATCATTTAACATCTAATAATTACATAACCTATTGGCATATTTTTAAATTTTTGTATTAACTCTTCAAAATCCAGTATGTACTTTAAATATGTGTAAAAATATGTATGTATGTAAATGTATTTTTGCATTTGTTTGATAATATTGTAATTCATATTACTTAAAAGAGTAATTCTTTAAACAAATGAATTAATGTAGGCATTTTGAAATAATAAATAGAAAACTTTGTATTGATATGATTTGGGAAGCTGACAAAAGGCAGTAATTAAATGGTGAACTCTCTGGATGTGAAAGGAGAGGAAAAGGTACACATTGGTGGTTACAGAATAGACAGGGGCATGTTAAGAAGAATAAAGCAAATTGAGAAGCCAAAGAACTTATATGCATGACACATGGACATGAACAAGGCGAGCATTGCTGAATGAAATGGGGTACTGGGTGGAGGGAGGCAAAGGTGGAAAATTTGGGACAACTGTAATAGCAAAATAAATAAAATATATTTAAGAGGGAAAAAAAAGAATAGACATATAGATCAATGGAAAAAATAGCCCAGAAATATACCCAGGACTCTATGGTCAATTAATATTTGACAAAGTGGGAAGGAACATAAAATGGAGTAGAAACAGTCTCTTCAAGAAGCTGTATTGGGAGAACTGGACAGGGACATGTAAAAAGATAAAATTAAACCACCAACTTACACCATACACCAGAATAAACTCAAGATGAATAAAGGACTTAAACATAAGCAGTGCCATCATAAAGGTCCTGGAGAAAAATACAGGCAGTAAAATTTTAGATATCTTACACAGAAATATGTTTACTGATACTTCTCCAAGGGCAAAGGAAATAAAAGAACAAATAAACAAATGGGACAATGTCAAACTGAAAAGTTTCTGTTCAGCTAAAGAAAACACCAGCAAAACTAAAAGGGAACCAAATGTATGGGAAAACATATTGGCCAATGATACCTCAGACAAGGGTTTGATACCCAAAATATATAAAGAACTTATGTGACTCAACACTAGGGAGACAGTCAGCCCAATTGGAATATGGGCAAAGGACCTGAACAGACAACTCTCTGAGGAGGACATACAAAGGGCCCAAAGGCATATGAAAGAAAGCTCAACATCACTAGCAATCAGAGAGTTGAAAATGAAAATGAAAATGAGATACCACCTCACACCTGTCATAATAGCCATCAACAAATCAACAAACAAGTGCTGACCAGGATGTGAAGTAAAGGGAACCCTGGTGCACTGTTGGTGGGAATACAGACTGGTGCAGCCACTATGGAAAACAGTACATTTAAAAACTAAAAATGGAACTGCCTTTTGATCCAGTAATTCCACTACTAGGATTATACCCAAAGAACCCTGAAACACCAATTCATATGAACCTATGTACCCCTATGTTCATAGCAGCACTCTTTACAATAGCCAAGTTCTGGAAACAGCCTAAGTGCCCATCAGTGGATGAATGGATCAAAAATCTTTGGTACATTTACACAATGGAATACTACACAGCAGAAAGAAAGAAGGAACTCCTACCTTTTACAACAACATGGATGGAACTGGAGAGTATAATGCTTAGTGAAATAAGCCAGTCAGTGTAAGACAAATACCATATGATCTCACCCATTATAGGACACTAATGAACAAAACAAATGAACAAATCAGAACAGGACCAGAGAGATGAATACAAGAAACAGACCTTCAGTGGGTAAAGGGGAGGGGTGGGGGAGGGGGAAGAAGTAGGCAAAAAAGAGGATCAGTTTAGTCAAGGAATTAGCAAGGTTGACCCATGGACATGGACAACAAATAGGATTGACTTTGAGGGTAAATGGGAGGATGGGGAATGGAAGAGAAGTGGAGGGAAATGGGATGAATATAATACAACAACAATAAAATTAAATTTAAAAAATTCAAATGTGTATCAACCAAACTGTCAATACAGTTAAAGGTGGCAAAACTAAATAGTGAATATACATATCCCCTCATCTTATAAGCACCCATTTCTATTCAGTCATTATCATGGCCAGAGGTCAGGGGTATAGGACAATGAAGGTTGTCAGGTTTTGATTATTTGGGATTTTTCATTAGGCTTGCATATCATAAGCATCAGTGACTCAAGCTGAGAAGGGCTGAGCTATGTTCTTTGGAAATTGAGAGGAAACTACTGAGGCTTGGTAATATTCCATTTACCATAGACTTCTCAACCCTCTGCATGAAATGAAGCAAAAGAAAACACTTTGTTTTGAACTTCATTTTATTTCAATTATTTTAGTATCTTTTATGCCATATACTTTAGAAGAATTGAGCACTTAAATAAGGGAAGAATTATGCACAGCATTAACTTCCTGTGAGTGTTGAAAATCTTAAATAAGTATTATATAGGAAAATATCAGTTCTACATGTACTGTTATTGGAGTTATTTCAAAGTTCAGTTTAATAAACAATCATGTTTGATTTCTCTAAGTCATAACTGAGTGTGCTGTATTAATCAAGAAGAGGTTCAAACAAAAGTAACATTGGACTTGGGGATCATTTTTACTTATTTAAGGTAACAAAAGACATATAATATGTATGTCAATTAGATAATATATACTAAGTTTTAGAAGTAGAAAGCAGAGAACACTTGACTATAGAGTTTTATTACAAAGGCAATATCAAAAGGGAGACATATTATCCCATGTTCTATGGGATTATATACTTTACTGAATAAGATACTCCTGAGGGCACTTGATATGATTATTTGGGATTAAACACAGATTTCAAAGGAAAGTTTTAATCAAATATCTAGCTTAATACTATAATATCATTCATACTAAAATATTCTAGCCAGTTAGGGCTTGGTTAGAACTACAATTTTTAATTTTACAATTGGTAAAACTGAGTGGAGTTCATTATTTTTAAAACCTTAGGAATTCAAACTTTTGTCATCATTGTGCAGATTGAAGTGCTTGAGAGAACCTGAAACTAGAGTCTTCTGAAGAATACAGAATAAAAAGTATAATTTTCTTAAGTAGAGGCTTAAATTTCCAAGGTAACAACTGATACTGTGCATTTAATTGTACACTCTCCTAATTCAAAAACTCTTAAACAATATTCTCACTATATATAATTATGTATGTTAAATACACTTTGGGAAATACGTTATTTTTCTATGTCCCAACATAGTTAGTTTATCTTTCTTAGTTGTGTTTGATTCAAGCAAATGATTGGACAGTCTGTTTGCATAAGGTTTATCACTTGAATCTATATGCTCATTGAAGAATTTATCAAATTATATAATTTGAACACAGGGGCTTTTACTCTAGCTATCACATCATTGTCAAAATTCATCCTCTCAGAAGAGTTTGCCTAAAGAAAAGCCAATGATTATATTTTCTTTGAAATCTGAATGTTTCATTTTTACATTTGGTGTTGAATAGCAGCATTTCTTAATATACGTCATGGGCTTAAGAGAATTTAGAAAGCATTTACATTTTTATCAGATTTTCAAGGAGGTCTGTGAACAAAAAATTGATGAAAATACTTTACAAGATGGAAATGACAATTTCATCTCCAGGACTGCTTTTTACTGAAATTTAAGTAATATTAAAAATGTGAGTTAAAGAAATACTCTTTCATCCCTGGAGTGGCATGCTTTGGAGACTGATCATGACTCAAATTATAAATCTTTCTTTTTGACTAAAAATCCTATTGGCATTTCATAACAACTGTCTGCATATATATATATATATATATATATATATATATATATATATATATATATAAGATTAAAGAGGGTTTCATTTATTTGAAAGTTCCCAGTAACTCTGTTTTAAGTATAATCTCCAAGCATATGTGATTCTGAAAGATAAAGAGAATAATCAGGTGCCCATGACAACCTTGATTTGTGCTGCCTCAATTGAGGTACCCTTGTCATGGAAGTTGATAATTTCAGAATATTCCTAGATTTGTAGCTGCTACTTGACTTCCCTGAGGCAGCTATAGAGGACTGTCATTAGCTGTGTTGAGATGAAGGTTATGACCATTTCTCTTGTGCTTTTTGTTAGAGCCAGAAACAGGATGTGTTTGTGTAAGGAGGTCAGAGTGACCTGCTCTGTTAACAGAATGCCGCAATCAGATAAGAGATATTGACTTGTAAAATTTCGAAATGCTGAATGTAGCCAATCGCTAACCGTCACTTCTGCTTCTGTGCAGCAGTTCACTTGCTCGCCCCAATAAAAGGACTTAGCTGTAAGCACTAGGCGCGACTCTCATTTGGTAGCCCTGGCGGGTGTTGAGTCCTCAGACTCTCTGAGAGTGAGCCCCTGCGCAGGTTAAAACTTGGCCAATAAATAACATCTTTGAATCCCCGAAAGTCTCCAGCGTTTGGTGTCTCGCTCTCGTCTGAATATAACACTTTTCATAGCAATCTACATGTTCTCTCAGACAGCTGCAGATGAATGCCTCTATCTTGGAAGTCCCTTGATAGGCTCACCTAAGAAGATATGCTTATGCCCTTTCTTTCCAGTTTACACTTGTTTATTCATTCCTTTAAACCACAGTGTGTAGATTTGAAGCTATTTCCAGGTATGCCTTTACATCTTCATAATAATAAGGACCAGCTGAGATGTCCCTGATCTGCTCCCCTGGCTTTAATTGGAGGTAATCAGAGGCATATGTCTTCAAGTGAAAGTTTTGCGTTCAGCAGAGTCCTTGCTGTTTCAAATTGACAGGAAAACAAGGCTGCATCTTTGAAGTCTGTTTTACTCCAGTGAGTAGAGTCTTTCTTGATTTCTTTTGAGAATTCACTGGTATAATGTGCTTGATTTGTATATTTTGAACTACATCTTGCAATGGCCATTTAATTGGTACATTAAAGGAAAAATACAGGAGTCTTCAAGGTATTTAATAAATTTTAGTTTTTTGAAGGTATTTTGGTTTAGGATTAAACACAAATTCATAAGATCCTATGTACGTACCCCTATGTTTTCATACCACCACTACTTACAATAGCCAAGTGCTGGGAACAACCTAAGTGCCCATCAGTGGATAATTGGATCAAAAAACTTTGGTACATTTACACAGCAGAAAGAAAGAAGGAACTCATAACCTTTGCAACAACATGGATGGAACTAGAAAGGATAATGCTTAGTGAAATAAGCCAGTCAGTGAAAGACAAATACCATATGATCTCACCCATTTCAGGACAATAATGAACAAAACAAACAAATAAGCAAAACAGAACCAGATACATGAACACAATGAATAGACCTTCAGCGGGCAGAGGGTAGGGGGGAGGTGGTAGGGGGAAAGAGGAAGCAAAGAAGGGAAGCACTTTAGTCAAGGAACCAGCATGAAATAACCAAGGACATGGACAACAAGTGGGACTGACTTTGTGGGGGAGTGGGTGGGTGGGGAAGGGACAGAGGGAAAGAAAAAGTGGATGGATGTAATAAAACAACAATAAAATTAAATTAAAAATAAATAAATAAAAATAAAAAATGAAAAGCAGGAATGAGCCCTGGCTAGTGGTTCAGTGGATAGATGCCAGCCTGTGAACCCAAAGGTCACTGGTTCGATTCCTAGCCAGGGCACATAACCAGGTTCCAATCCAGGTCTCCAGCCAGGTCAGTAGCTGGAGGCAGGTGAAAGGCAACCATACATTGATGTTTATCTGCCTCTCTCCCTTCCTCTCTCTCTGGGAATGATAAATAAAAATTTAAATAAAAAAGCAGGAATGATTGTTATTTCTCAAAAAGAGAGTTTTACTAGTAGTATCTTGGGAATAAGATACCCTTTTGCCTCATAAAGAAGAGAAAAAGGGATAATGGTCAGTAGGGTGAAGATATTGGGTCCTTACAAACATAAACTTGTTCTCATATCTTACGTTTATGGTTCTCTCTACATAAGATCTTGACAATTCAATGGGGTTACACTATTAGTCAATATATTTTTTAAGATTTTATTTTATTATTTTTAGAGAGAGGGGAAGGGATAGAGACAGAGAGGGAGAGAGACATCAATGTATGGTTGCCTTTCACCTGCCTCCAGCTACAGATCTGGTTGGGAAATAGAACCAGCAACCTTTGGGTTCACAGGCTGGCTCCTTATCCACTGTGCCAATAGCTAAGTTATTAGTCAATATTTTAATTAGTTTGCACATATCATATCAAGATATAAAGTAAACTTCCCCCCATACTCCACTGCTTCTTTCTCTTCAGATGCTGCTTTGTCAATAATGATTACAAACACCAATGTATATGACATTGAGACTATTTTATAAATAAGATACATCTAATTGATTTGCTTTGGATTATATTTGCAGATAGAAAACTATGTGCATATATTAGGGAGGCCATTCAAATTGGTCAAAATAGATTTGAACCTGATACATTAGGATTACTTCAGTTGTCCTTAGCAGGTATTCTGCCTAATAGTTTGGCTATGTGCAATCTATATGGTATACTAATTCTGAGATTTATTGATCACATTTTTTTGTGTGTGGGAGAGTGAAGTGTGGTGAAGTGTGGAGAAAGTAACAAACACACAAACATTCTGATCTGTGATTATGGGCATTCATAGTATACTTTTGTATTATCAACAAAATGACAAATATGATATTTTTCTGAAATTGGAATAAATTTTCAAAAATGTTTTTCAAGTATAGAAATGAAAAAATGGCTAAAATAAGAAGAGAAAATGTGGAAAACCTCATCTATACATATTTGTACTTCTGTTTCTTGAGTTTGTCTGGTGGGTCAGTAATAATTAGGCACTTCTCCATTTGTTACAACTCCAGTGAAGAGTAAAAGAGGGACTAGATTTAAAATAAAACAATGACAAAGCAAAAAATGTAAAAAGAATATAACCCAAATTAAAAACTGAGTCCAACTATAAATAACTCACAAAATAAATTAGAAAAGAGAGTACACAGAGAGGAAGGGACTTGCCATTTTATACCTATTCCCTGTCCCTAAAAAGTCAATATATTCCTTTCAAATGTATTTCAGTTTTATTTCTCAGTCCTTGAGCAGTAAGTGTGCAATGAAGCAAATTATCTCCAACAGTTACACAAAGAAACTTCTGAAGTCATTAATCCCACTGAAGCTATTTTTGATTGGATTAGGTTGAAGACAATTTTTGGTTAATGGCTGAAATCCAGAAAGTATAAATAAGTAATGAGGGAAAATATTTACTTTTCAATCCTGAATTAGGATTTGGGCCTGAGAAACAATTCAATGTTTGTACAAGTAACAATGGGGGGGGGGGGGGCTAGGTAGTTGAAGCACATAAAAAGAAAATGAGAAATGGGAGAAGATACAGGCTCTGGCACCATTAATCTTTAGTCCTGAATTTGATTTTCATATTACTTAATCTTGTGAAATTTCGGTTTTGTTTAGTTTTCAGCTGCAGCATTGAAAATTCATGTTTTGGCTCAACATTACTAGGTTAATGTAGCTACACTTTCTGTTGACATAATTGAATAGATTTTTAGTGTGTGGTGTTCTTATCAGTGTTTAGCTAGATACTCTGAAGGGGTGCAAAGGGGACTTGATCATTGAGCTTAATAAAAGTGGGGAGCAAAAGCTACAGCTTTTCACACTCCAGGGGATTACAGCAGGTTTCCACCAAGAGATCCTAATGGGAACCAGAAACATCAATGCAATGATTTATGGTTTTGTATAACTTGTACTGATATATATATATATCAATGTACAATATATAATAAATTATACATTTTGTTGTAAAGACATAAATTGTCAACCTTCTTATGAGTTATTACCATTAAAGACTTATACCTAACTATAAATGTGAATTTCTATAGTTCTGTTATATATTATTTTAATTAACAATTTCAATATCTGCTGAATGGAGAACTGCAGAAGTAATGGCTGATTGGGTAGCACAGTTTGCCTTAAAGCTGCAAATTCAGAAGCTATACTACTTGTGAAAACATAATGAACGCCAACCAACAATTTTGTTAGTGAACATTTCTGAGTAACAATTAAACCAGGTTTCCTTTTCCATTTATCTTGTTTACATTTGCATATTAGAAATCAACAATTCATCTAAACATAGAATGTTAACTTTCACTTGGTGAGACTGAGTCTTGGAAGTAAAGCTTGTATTTTCTCCATAGGTAAACATGTTCAAAATCAATACATAAGCATTCTTTTTTGATTTAGCCTTTGAACTGTGACATAAAAGCTCTATTTGAAAGCTTTTCAAACTTTGAAAGCCTTAGTATTAGTATAACAGAACCTAATACAAAAATCAGCCAAATTTTCAAATGCCTGGCTATTTTCAAATGATATTTGTCAAAGATTTATCTGGTTATATTTGCATTGAATAGTATCTTACAATACAAAATAACAAACAAACAAACAAAAACTATATATATTTTTACCTTAAAATTCTGCAGAAAAGTAGGTTCTATTATTTAGGACTCACACTTGATTTGAAGATTTCTTGAGCATATGCTTTTCCCTTTTAAACCTATTATTATCAACTTCCTGAGTTTCTGGCAATCAAATTTCACTAATATAAAAGTTATACCAAGCATCATGGAAATTAAATTCAGGAGAGGGAGGATGGCGACAGAGTAGAGAGCAGTGCTGATGGTGTTCTCGAGTGCCAAAGCAGCTAGAGGACAGGATGAGGAGCGTGAGACATCTTCAGGACCCTAGGGATTGGAACAGGCAGCATCTGGACACAGGGGAGCAGAGCCCAGAGGCAGAGGAGGCCAGCAGGACAGTAGGTGAGGCGTTCCCGACCAACCGGCCCCAGCGGGCCCAGGTCGGCTCTGGGCAGGGGCGGCTCTGCCCAGAGGGGCGCGTTTGACTGGGGCCAGTTCCAGGCTCACTGGTGACTGGAAGTCTCAACAGAGAAGTGCGGACAGCGAGGGCAAACACTGTAGGGAACCCGGAATTGAACTCTTGCAGGGGAGGGACTGTGAGAAACTCACCCCGGCAACAGGGAGAGGAGGCTCCGCAAGGGGTTAGAGGCAGAGGAGAGGAGTCCTGCGGGAAGCCGGAGTGGGGGAGCGGGAAGTGCACCAGCAGGGCGACAAGAGGGCCTAAAATGGAGCTGCTAGGCCACTGGGGAAACAGCGGCTGGGGGCCCCTGCGAGGGGGGAGGCCCAGCCCTGTGCGACCACACGGGCCCCCAGGCTCCGTGGGAAACTCCAAGCAGCAGGAAACTCCAAGCAGCCACCCGGTGGGCCGGGAGCTGGTGGCGGGGGTGACTGACCCACCATCACCAGAGACAGGGGCTGCACCGCCCATGCCTGGGAGGGGCTCATCACAGAGGCCGCTTAAAGGACTCCAAGGAGAGCTGATTGGCTTGGAGGCGTGGTGCCCGCCCTGGAAGGGCGGGACAGTGTAGGCGGACCCAAGACAGTGTTGACTGACAGGCCCGGACTCCTCCCAGAACTGTGGGGGTGGGGCCAGTCGTCACAGGGACCAGCAAAGTTTTGGACTGCCCTACAGAAGTGCTGGGGGCGTGTCCTGGCCCGGAACCTTCCCCAGGAGTGGGAGGGGGCTCCCTGCGGGCTCCAGAACACCAGTAGCCCTAAAACCCAGCCAGGCTGCTGAAGGCCCAGCCTACCTGGGGGCAGACACTCAGAATCAGCCCTACTGCGACAATCAGAGGCCCTGCCACGCGCCAAGACCAGCTAGAATATAGACTATAGACTGTAAAGTCCTGACCAAGAAAAAGAGGCAGCATCAGGAAAGGGATTGCTGCCAATCTCAAGCACCTGAAT
>PVIW01015271.1:0-20345 GCA_004026585.1 Noctilio leporinus | reverse complement strand
AAACCTTTAAACCATCCAAAGAGGGTAACCATATTATAGACAGAGAAGAACAGTAATAACAGACAGCAGGTTTCTCATCATAAACAATGCAATGTAGATTCAGCGATCCTGCTTCTGGGAATATACCTGAAGAAATTCCAAAGAATACATGCACCCCTATGTTTTATCAGAGTTATTTACAGTCACCAAACTTTGGAAGCAGTCCAAGTGCGCATCAGTAATAATGGATAAAAAAGCTGTAGGACCGTTACACAATGGAATACTACTCAGCCATAAAAAGAAGGCAGTTTTAGCCTAAGTGCCCATCAGTGGATGATTGGATCAAAAAACTTTGGTACATTTACACAATGGAATTCTATATAGCAGAAAGAAAGAAGGAACTTGTACCCTTTGCAACAACATGGATGGAACTGGAGAGTATTATGCTTAGTGAAATAAGCCAGTCAGGGAAGGACAAATATATGATCTCACCCATTACGGGACAATAATGAGCAAAACTAACAACAAGCAAAACAGAACCAAGTATATTAACACAAGGAATAGGCCTTCAGTGGTCAGGGGGAAAGGGGTTGGGGGGAGGGGAAAGGGGGGAGGCAGAGGCAAGAAAGGGGAGCAGCTTAGACAAGAACCTAGTATAAAGAAACCATGGACATGGACAACAGGTGGGATTGACTTTGGGGGGAATGAGTGGGTGGGGCGGGGGACAGAGGGGAGCAAAAAGGGGATGGATGCAATACAACAACAATAAAATTTTTTTAAAAAAGGTAAATAAAACAATAAAAACAGATTAGTACATTCAAGATTTTATGAAGCAAGATTCTTATTTGCAAACAACAGATACTGATTATGGAAATTATTCAAAAAATATGAACAATCTCAGAATCTTAAGAAGTGCTGAGGTTGAAGCTTAGAGGCTGAGCAGCCAGGACACATCTCCAAATGACATCATAAAACTGGTCTGGCAAAGGTACCATAGCTGCCACTAAGCATAGCCATCACAGCTTATAACCACCAGCACTACTCATTCAGGACAATTAGAACTGCCACCCCACTGTCTCTGGTGACTACATAGGACTGCTGTGGTCCCTAACGATTTTCGGGATATAGTCTCTACAGCATTGTTGCCCTGCATCACTAACTTCTGATTCCAAGACTGGGGTGCTACCTAGCTGTGGGGAGACCAAGTCTCTGGGATTCATGACTTTTATAATAAAATTGGACTCTGCTGCATGAGGAGGTTCCTCCAAACGCAGAAGAGGAATTCAGACTATAAGAGATTTCCACAAATTTCCACCTCAGTTGACCCCTTTGGCTTCCCCAAATCAGCATATAATGATTCTTCCCAAATGTATGCTACTTTTAAAATAATAAAATCTAACATAATGCAAAAAAAAAAAAAAGAACCTAGTATAAAGGAACCATGGACATGGACAACAGGTGGGATTGACTTTGGGGGGAATGGGTGGGTGGGGAGGGGGACAGAGAGGAGCAAAAAGGGGATGGATGTAATACAACAATAATTTTTTTAAAAATAAAATAAAATAAAAATAAAACAAAAATATTTATTAAAAATAAATAAATAAAATTAAAAAAAGAAGGCAGTTTTGTGACAGCATGGATGAGGAACCTGGAGAGTTTTATGGTAGGTGAAAACAGCTAATGGGAAAGAGACACGTACCATATAATTTAACTTATATGTGGATTCTAATGAACAAAATAAACTAGCAAACAAAATAGGGACAGACTCCAAGACACAGAGAACAAACAGCGGTCAGAAGGGTAGAGGGTTGGGGAACTGGGTGAAAAAGGTGAAAGGATAAAAAAAAAATCATATACACAAAATAAAATAATACCTTCATAGCGAGAAAGAAAGCAAAGGAAGGAGGGAAAGAGAGAGAAAGGAAAGACTGTCAATCTAGAATTTTATACCAAATAAACACATTTTTGAAAAATAAAAGTGTAACTAGAGTCTTAAGATTCTTCACCAGAAGACACATACTGTATTACAGAAACTATTAAAAGAAGCTTTTCAAGCCGAAGGAAAATAAGACCAAATACAGGTTTACAATAAAGAATGAATAAAGGAACCATGGACATGGACAACAGGTGGGATTGACTTTGGGGAGAAAGGGTGGGTGGGGAGGGGGACAGAGGGGAGAAAAAAAAGGGATGAATGTAATACAACAACAATAAAATTAAAAGAAAAAAAAAAAAAGAATGAAGAGTACCAGGAATGATAACTACATGGGTAAATATATTAATTTGTCTTCTGAAATTTATTTTAAAATAATTGAATGCTCAAACAACAAAGATATATAATATATGTTATATATATTTTATTGTTAAGATGATAATACTAGAATTGGTCTGCAGACTCAACATAATCTCTACAAAAATATCAGCTAAACATGTGTTTTTAAGGTTTTATTTATTATTTTTAGATATCGGGGAAGGGAGAGAGGCGAGGGGGAGAGAGACATCAATGTATGGTTGAAAGGCCTCCAGCTGGGGACCTGGCAGGAGACCTGGCTTGCAACCTGGTTATGTGCCCTGGCTGGGAATTGAACCAGCAACCTTTGAGTTCGCAGGCTGGCACCTTATCCACTGTGCCACCGGCCAGGGTGGAGCTAAGTATTTTTAAGAAATTGTCAAGCTGATCTTAAAATTCATTTGGAAAAGCAAGAGATTCAAAATAGGCAAACAGTCTGGAAAAATAAAAAGAGACTCACTTCACAATTTAAAAACTTCTTCCAAAGTTCCACCAATCAAGACAGTGGGGTCACCCATTACGGGACAATAATGAGCAAAACTAACAACAAGCAAAACAGAACCAAGTGTATGAATACAAGGAATAGGCCTGCAGTGGTTAGGGGGAAAGGGGTTGAGGGGAGGGGGGAGGCAGAGGGAAAGAAGCGGAGCAGCTTAGACAAGAACCTTGTATAAAGGAACCATGGACATGGACAACAGGTGGGATTGACTTTGGGGGGAAAGGGTGGGTGGGGAGGGGGACAGAGGGGAGCAAAAAAGGGATGGATGTAATACAACAACAATAAAATTAAAAAAAAAAAAAGACAGTGGGGGACTGGCATAAGGAGAGACATACAGGTCAATGGAATAGAATTAAGACTTCAACTAAAACCTTTCTGTTGATTAATAGATTTTCAACAAGGATGGCAGTATCATTCAATGGGAAAAGAATAATCTTTTCATTGGTTATCACTAGGACAGTTATATCCATGTACAAAAAAATGAAGTTGGACCTACCCCATGATATAACAACATTAACTCAAAATTTATCGTAGATCTGAATGTAAGGGATAAAACTATAAATCTCTTAGGAAATACTGATCTAAAGTTTTGTGACCTTGTATTAGGTGATGGTCTTAGATAGTGACTCCAAAAAAACAAGCAACAATAATTAAGTTCATAAGTTAGATTTCACTAAAATTAATTTCTTTTTACTTAAAGGACATCAAAAAAGAATAAAAACAATCAATGGAATTGAAAAAAAATGTTATTTCCTAATCATATATCTGATAAGGAACTTGTATTCAGATTATTAAAACGACCTTTAAACTTAACACTAGACAGGTAACCCAATTAAAAAATGGACAAAAAAAAAAAAAAAAAATAGACCAAAGATTTTAGTAGACATGTCTTAAAGGAAGATACTCAAATGACTAATAAGCACATCAAGGGATATTCCACATCATTAGTCATCAGAAAATTGCAAATCAAAATCATAGTGGGACATCACTTTATACCCACTAAGATGGCTAGAACCAAAACGATTATGTTTGGAGAATGTGGAAAAATTAGACCCATCATACATTCAGGATAGTGAAATGACACAGCCACTTCAGGAAATAGTTTGACTGTTTCTCAAATGGTTAAACATAGAGTTACCTTATGATCTAGCAATTCCACTGCTGGTTATATACCCCAAGAGAAGTGAGAACATGTCCACACAAAAATTTGTGCACAATCTTTATGCCAGCATTATTCATAATAGCCAAAAAGTGAAAACAATTCAAATGTCTGTCAAATGATAAACGGATGAACAAAATTTGGCACAAATGTGTTACAGAATATTATTCAGCCATAAAAAGGAAATACGTATACTATTGCATGTTACCACACAGATGAACCTTCAAAACATCCTAAATAAAAGAAGCCAGTCACAAAACACATTCATAGGAAATTTGATTCCGTTTATATGAAACGTCCACAATAGGAAATGTGTAGAGAGACAGAATGTAGATTAGTGGTTTCTTAGTCCTGGAGAAATTGGAGGATAAGGAGCTGATTGCCAAGGGTTTGTTTTTGAGATGGCCAAAGTGTTTAAAATTGACTGATGACAAGTGTAAGTATCTGTGATGGTGCTACAAACCGTTAAACTGTATACATGCGTGAATTGTGCTTTGTGAATTATATCTCAATAAAGCTATTACAAATAAAATCAATGGTGAAAATGATTAAAGGGATCAAGTAAGAATCCCTTATGTTTATAAGAAAATAGTGTGGTTAATTAAAAATGTAAAACTTGTGGTTTATTTGATGTTAGGGAAAAGTGTAATTCTTTACTGTGTATAAATACATTTGTTACTGTTTTAATCTTATAAGGAATAATTGAAGTAAATTAGAAGTGCACCAAGAAAAATGATAAAATGCAATATAAATGAGAAGTGCTTAGAACAAAAACAGTATCAATTGGGAAGTACCTTTTTTTTGCATGACAAAATCAATCAACATTTATTCAATGGCTTCTTTATTGCCTTCATGTTACATTATAAAATGAGATGTTTTGTTTTAATTCCAGACTTGTGATGACCTGGTATTTTATAAATTTCAAATGAGAAAAGGAATTTTCTTACTATAATTATGACTCTTGTTCTACAAAATAAGAAATATGTTCTTGAGAAATTGGTATGGACACTTATGTTTTATATAGCCCATTTAAATTATTTTCTTTTAGGAGCACTTTTGTAGCATAAATCATGACCCCCCCCCCCCGTTTCACAGGTTACTATACTTTTGTGCCTTTTAAAATGAAGGATGCCTAAATAAAACTGTATAACATGATTATGCAACAGATGTTCAACCTGGAGATTAGAACCCACCAAACAGCAGTGAGCCTGGAAATAGTGAATCAGAATAAACTAAACATTGAATGTTCTTATCTACTTGACTATCTCATAATTTCTTCTTTAATTTTTATAAGAACCCTGGTATCTAATGATAGTTTTTAAGAGGTCCCCAGCCCAGGAATATGGGACAACTCCCTGATGGATCTGAAATCTGAAAACTCTTCATCCCATGAGGTAGGCCGACTTCTAAAGTGCTTTGGAATTTCGGGCAGAGCCTGAGAAATGACAATGACTTTGAGGAAATTGGCATTGCACTTGGTACTTGGTATGATGTAATCTGGAACTCTCCTCATTTGAGGGCCTAGAATCAGAGCTAGATCAGAAACAGGCTGACTTCCAGGAACTTTGACTTGGTAATGGTTTTTGTGATGGATCATCTGCCCTTGTTTGGAGCCATCTCTGTCACCCAGTCCCACTTAGTGCCCCAGGGGCAACCTCCTCAGTCTCTGGAGCCAGATCCCCTTCCTGACTGATTACAATTATCTCTGAGACCTTGAAGAAGTGATCTCACCTCTCCAAGCTTCCATTTTCTCATCTGGCAAAGTGGGTTAACAACACTTAGTTATAGCTGGTGGGGACAGACAGATGCTGAAGGATACAAACTTTCAAGGAGCAGTAGATAAGGCTTAGAGATCTAATGCATAGTAATGGGAATATAGACCAGTATTGCATTATAACTATCAAACTTGCTGAGAGACTAGAACCTAGTTTCCACCACTAAAAAGAACTAATTATGCAATGTGGCAGAGATGTTAATAATCACTACAATGGAATTCATATTGCAATGTATAAATGTATCAAGTTAACATGTATACCTTAAACTTACACAATGTGATATGTCAACTATATTTTCTTAAGAACCCAATGCTTAGCTATCATTAGATATCTCATTTAGTTCTTGTAAGACTAAATGAGAAATTGCTCTATTTAATATTCAATAAATGGACACTATGATTAATTATAATTATATCTATGAAAGGGATGGTGGGAACCCTATTTAAATATCTCATAAAACTCAGCATGTAGCTTAGGTTAACTTTGCTAAAATGTTTTACCCCTGGGCTTTTCATTTTTGCAAGCTTCCACACTAGAACTTTTAGCATTGAAGTTTGAAAGAATGGCTTTCTAAAATAAAATGAAGAAAATACACTAAATGTTTATGAATACATACCCATAAAATTGAGGCATGGACCATTATTTTCTGTAAGGTGAAATGGATGCTACTTGGTCAGTGAGCACAAGAATGGCCTATTGGAAACATATTAGTTATCAGAATAATTAACCAATGGACCAACTGGATACTAACAGTATTCAAAGAAATTTCTGTTCATTCTCTTGAAAAAGAGAAATGCGAGATCTAAACAAATATATTTGCTTTGCCTTTATCAACAGCTGTATTGCTACCCACTTATGGAATTTAATGTTTTGATTACATTATTTCATATATGTGCCTCCTTGATAAATAATTACAATGAATTGTGTGCCTGCAATCTGCATTGAAACTGGCTATTGGTCATTTCTTAAATTGGTCAATGCAATTCCTAGGCATTAAGAAGTCACTAAATACTTCTGACAGCATAAAAACCTTCACTGCCAGGAATAAAAAATGTTAAGGTGTAACCTGGCATTATTCAACGTACAAATCTACATACCAGTGTTCGCAACATGCAGTTCTCCAGAAATTACTTGTGGTGTCCTCTTGGAAGGGAACCTCTCTGACCAACAGTCTTGAACAGTGATTCTCCTCTGATTACTCTTGGCATGAAGACTCTTAATTTTGCCTTCCAATATACAGGTAACTGCAGAACAGCCACTCCATAGAACCCTGGATTCTTCTTTCCTACCAAGACGTAAAAGCCTATCCATTCTTAAAAATGCTTTTGCAAAAGCTTTGTGAATATTCTCATGCTCACACCTCAGCTCTTTTGATTGTTTCTTCTTAGAGAAGAGGTTTTCTATAGCTCTGTATTCTTCCCTAAACACTGTACGAAAGGAGCTGATGAATGTTTGCTCGTCAGGGGTCATTTGGTAGGAAGGATCAAATTCAGAAAGTTGATGGAGAAGTAAAACTGGGAGTTCCACAGATGCAAAGTCTGCTGCTGAGGCACCATGGTGCCCATCGAACAACCCAAGGAAACATACATTGGGTTTATTGCCAAAATTATTTACGACTGTGAATTTATCATTCATGTCAACTTTCCAGGTAGAATTCTGGTCATCACAAATGGCTACTCCTTTAATTAAAATATGGCAGATTTTTTGTGGATATATGGCACTGTTGTGAATGTTATCAATAATCTTATAGTATGCTGGTATTGGTTTCTTCCAAAGTAGTTCAAAAGCATTATTAATGTTTTGTAGGGCATTTTCAGTCAATGTCAAAGATGACAACAGCTTGGTAATCATTAGCTGTCTCTGAACAGCAATCACAGAAGGTGCTAGCTTATTTTCACCCTTCCACGAAAGAGCCAGAGAGGCCAGAGCTGTGTGTTTCTTTTTATGGAGGAAGATTCTGGGTAAGTCAATTTCACGCTTGCATATGGAACAGGGAAATGTGATCACTTTATGGTCTTCAGAGTCTCTTGATGGTCTCCTCTTCCTCCTCCTTCTCAAATGCTTTCTTTCTGAAAGTGGGATTTCCTCCTCCGGATCAAATGTTGATTTTCTCACATTCCATCTCCTTAATTTCCAAAACACCCTGCAAACAAGATGAAAGACAGTCACCTGCCAGGAATGATGCACTGTGCACCTGTTAAAACACACCTTTGTCTTTGCCTTTTGCTTTGTTCCCTCACAACTTTATATAGGCCTAGAATTGAATATGCTGAAGCATCCTTCTGTGATTCCCCCCCCAAACTGCATAGTAAATACTGAATAAATTTGTGATTGACCTGTGTATGACAGGATGAAATCATGTCAGCTAATCATCTAAGAACAAATACTCAGAGAAATCAGCCCAATATTTAATACCAGGCATGTGGAGATCCATGCTTGAGACCTAGAAATTTAATTTCAAAATATGAGCATAATTACTTTTGTATTCAGTTTTTGTGTTGCTTAAAATACTTTTGTCCTAATTAAAGCGTTTGCAAGAAAATGAATGGGAGATGATAAAACCAAACTGCATTCAGGAACAGAAATGTTTTAGGACTGCAATGGGAAAAGGGTATAGGCTGAGGAAAGGGAAGAAAAAATGTGGAGCTGAATGAGAGATTTCCGAAGAGCTGCCTCTCTTCCTATCAGAAGCATCTAGAGCATATTCAGCACTTGGGGACACTTTCAGTTATTTATGCACGATTCCTAAAGTGTGGGATCTTCTCAAGGGCCTATGGAAATGTTAGAGGCCTGAAAAAATGACTTGATTATAAAATATTTCAAAATCGGAAACATCAAAGTCAGTAACTTCAAATGCTTATGAAATGTGGCATTTCGAAAACTAGAATAACGTTCACTCAACTCATACATAAATTGTATTTGATCTGAGTACATTTAATGTACTAGATGTAATGAGGGATAGGGCCTACAAAAATAAGAATTGCCTGGAGAACATAGGAACTTAAAACATCCTAAGCATCATGATGGGTATTCAAGAATGTTGTTGGTTTAGAGCCCATATAGTAGCCTCAATAATGATGACAAAATAATACTGATTTTTATAATAATAATAATGCATAATGAAAAAAGCAATGCATAAACATGTTTAAGTTCAATGCAGAAGGATACAAAGTAGAAACAAAAGAATGTCCTATTTGTCTCTCCATTCCATTCCCAACTCCCAAATCTTAGTTCCAATAGTAATTAACAGCTTGTTATCATCCCAATAGATAGTGTATTTTTGCAATGGATATTAATGCAATACATTAATATATAATCATTAATTTAAATGATTACTAATTGCATTGACATATAATAACACGATGTAAATTATAGTAATATAATGACATAAATATATGTATATATGTCATTTTTTCAGAATTATAAGTGGGGTCATATTTTGCACCCCATCCTGGAATCTGCCATTTTCACTCAATACTGTCTGGCCTCCTATTGAAAGTTCAAGTATTGAATCTTTGAAAACAGACAAATAAAATACTGTGAGAAATGTAGACTTTGTTTTTTTTTGTTTTTTTTTTTTAACTGTCTTACTAACTATATGACCTTAGTCAAGATATTTAATTTCTCAGAGCATCTGCTCTTTAATCTGTAAAGCGAGCAGGGTTGTTTTTAGCATCAAATGAGATACACGGGGAAGCAATCGCAGGAGGGGGCACAAAATGGCGCGGCTTCCACCCCGAGTGAAAAGGACTCTGAGAACTGTACCAGGTGAGAACCTGTTACTTAAAGACACGAAGTTTCGATGTTTAGTGAGAAATAAATTCTGTATATAAATAATTAAAGACAATATCAGTAAATCAACGGGGACAGAATGTTTTAAAGCAGAAACTGAATCTGAGTACATCAGAATTAAGTAATGTGCATGTTATGGAACTCAGTTTAATAAATAATAAACTGGACACATACAATAGAGCACAATTGTGAGGAATGTCTGTAAATTTAAAATGAAGGCCTAAATAAAATAACGGCTAGAGAAAATAAGCAAACATCTTAAAGATTCTTGGCAATAGAATTTTCATCCTATAAACTATGTGAAAATCTTATTTCCAGGAAGGAAAGACTTCTCTCAAGAAGATAAATAAAACAGTGCGCCCTGGCTGGTGGCACCGTAGATAAGGAATCGGCCTGCAAACCCAAAGGTTGCTAGTTCAATTCTCAGCCAGGGCACCTAACCAGGTTGCAAGCCAGGTCTCCAGCCAGGTCCGTGGCTGGAGGCGGGTGAGAGGCAACCATACATTGATGTCTCTCTCCCTCTCTGCCTCTCTCCCTTCCCCACTCTCCAGAGGGCTTCAGCAACCTTCATCCACGGTTTACACATGACAATATAATGACAAATTAAAGAAACAAGCAAAGCTCTGATAAGTTTGAAGTGCTTTTGCTGCTTTTCTTATTTGTATTTGATTACCAGAAGTCACAGCTGTATTAGAAATAGCTACTCATCCCTGCCGTAGAATTTTATTTACAAATTTCCACTTTATAAATGCTTCTAGGACTGTTGGCATATTAGAGAGCCTCCCCGGCTCTGCCTAATTAAGAAATGTTTTTTTTCATGGAAAACTTTTAAGTTACATAAAAATTGAGAGAAGAATGTAATGAGCCCCCATATACCTACCCATCACAGGTTTTAACCATGATCAGCGTTTTTCACTCATTTCATCTGTGTGCTTGGCCACTGTATTTTATTCTATTTATTTTTCACTGAGAAATTGTAAAGCCAATCCCCAAGTTTCATCACTCTTAAATACTTCAATCTCATCAACAAATGTGATCAGCGTCCATTCACTTCTGCAGTCCCTGCAATAGGACAGCTACTGTGCACAGCGCAGAAGATGTGTGGACAGGTCAGGCTGTGTCCTGACCTTGAAGCTACAGGAGAAGAATTTGCATCCATTGCAAATGGATGGAGCCCAAGACAGAGTCTCATTACAATGCCCGACCAGGGGCCTAACCCTTCATCTAGCTGCAGTGGCATTACGAGACCTGAGAAGCTGACTAAGAAAAATTCACGATGGAGAGAAGTCAGGAAGGAGTACAAAACAAATCCAAGGGCAGTACCAGTTTGGTAGCACCAGGAGGAAGATGGCCCAGCAAAGGAAATGGATGGAGAAGTAGAGAAGCAGGGGAAGTGACTGGATGCTGGCAAAGCTTTTAAGCTCTTCTGACCAAAATATGTATTAAATATTTTAATGCCTAGGATTCGGTAACATGCTAATACATGTTTTTCTAAGGCTTGATGAACTGTTGGAAAATATATACAATACACCCTCATAGTATTTTTGACCTTGACTCAATCCTTTACATCAGCTATCCATGAAACAGCTCTCTCCCACATGGAGCCATTCTTAGAATATAATGCCCTTTATATGTTCATTCATTTAACAAATACTTGAGCATCTGCAATATGCCAGCTACTGTTTTATTTTCTGGAGCTATAGCAGTGAACAAAATAGGTATATGGACCACGAAGAAGCTCATATGCTGATATAAATAATAGCACATGTAAACCTAGTGTCAGATAGAGGTAAGCCCTGTGATGACAAACGCAGCAGCTTCAGAGTATAAAGAGGAATAGAAGCCCCGTTTGGTATGAGGTAGTCAGCGGAACATAGCTGCTCATGCACGCAGTCTAACAAGGAGCCCAAGTTTCATTTGCGTGCTAAGTAGGTGGAGGAAAAAAGAGTACTGCAAATGTAATTGCTCATTGATTACATTTGTTATTCAGTAAAAATGAAAAGGTACCTGAGAGCACTATTCATCTCCATGTCCTTTCGGCGCTGTTACCTTCCCCAGCTCAGCTCCTCCAACTTGGGTGGGGACAGCAGTGGCTGTAGTGGAGAGGCGGTGGCGATGGTGGTGATGGCTGTGGCGAATGTGCCACTGACTCATGACACACCACTGCCTCTGTGGAATGCTGACCACATCATCTGGAACCTCAGGCAGAACTCACTTTATGAGCTAAGCAATAAGATCACAAATTGTATGAACAAACTAATCTTTGAAATTCCTTGCCGTAGCTGGTGTGACTCAGTGGATTGAGCAACAGCCCTGTGAACTGCAAGGTTGCTGGTTTGATTCCTTGTCAGGCACGGGCCTGGGTAGCCCACCAGGTCCCCAGTTAGGGGTGTGCAAGAGGCAACGGACAGATGTTTCTCTCACACATTGATGTTTCTCTCCCTCTTTCTCCTTCCCTTACCCTCTCTCTGAAACAAATAAAATCTTTTAAAAAAGATATTTCTGAAAAAAGAATCATTCTTTAAAGATACTATCTTATGCCTGCAATAATAAGATATAAACAAAAGGAATTGTTATTAAAGAAACCCTGGTTCTTTTTGCCAATGAAGTAAAGAATTGCAGATCAGTGAGCCTGTTAGCAGGCATGAAAAGTTTATTAATGAATGGAGAACAAAAACAAGGGTAGCCAAAGGCCAGGGGTGGCAAGCTTGCCCTAGTGTGGCCAGAGGCGCACTGAGGGCAAATGACACAAAGAGCATAAATCCTTTGTTCTGACCATGTATGTAGTTGGTGGGATAAGAGAGAGGTAATTACTTACTGAAAGGGTGGTGCTAGCTTTCCAGGACTCAGGGGCATGGATATCTAAAGGTATTAATGAGCTTCTTCCTTTTTTATTTAAAGATTTTATTCATTATTTTCAGAGAGATGGGCGGGGAGGGAGGAAGAAAGGGAGAGAAGGTTTAATATATGGTTGCCTTTCACCTGCCTCCAGCCAAGGACCTGGCTGGAGACCTGGCTTGCAACCTGGTTATGTGCCCTGACTGGGAATTGAACCAGCAACCTTTGGGTTTGCAGGCCAGTGCCCATCCACTGAGCCACACCAGCCAGGTGGGCTTCTTCCTTTAGGCATGTTAGGGCCTTGGGATGCCTTTCCAGCTTTGGGATGTAAACAGGTTTTTCTTCCCAGGTAGTGAAAACAATACATAGAATTCTAAGGATTTTTCTCCTACCTAGCTAACAGCATTTCCCAGCCTGGCAATATTATCAGACCAGGCCCAGGACTGCTGGGTTAGCAGGTGAGACATGTTTTCCTCTGCTTCTAGCCTCCTGTAATAGAGTGACTATCAAGTAACTTCTTTTTCTTTTATTTTTTTTCTTATAAGTCATGGCACTTTCAAAATAGTGATTCCAGGAGACTCTCAATATTCAAACATCTATCTTTGAGCACCTCAGGTCATCTGTCTAGGACCAACCCTGCTGTACCTGGGCTGTAGAGCCTGCCCCTTTGAATCACAGCCTGACAACATTTTCTGGGTTGTCTTTTGTTTCTTGAGCCTGCCTTGCTCTTGGCTAAGATCTCTATCTCTAGTCCATAGGATCTTAATCTACAGCTGCTTCCCACTCCCACCCCAGGCTAAAGGGGAACTAGAGTCTCGGACCATCTGGCTTGCACATTGAAGAGAGCTGGACAAGGTTAGATGCTTCCTGGACCCCTGAATGGGAAGGTACCACCGTCAACTCCAAGTCAACGTGTCCAAAATGGAGTTAGCCACTTTTCTTCCAGAATCTTCCCCCAGCATTAGCTTGGCTAGGCTGGAAACGATTTTCCCAGAAACCCTTCCCTGTGTGGTTCCAGAGTAGAGTTGGCCAAGCAAGGAGCATGACCAGGGAATGCCATCGCGGTCCAAATGAGATGACCCAAGAATGCAGAGGTGCCCAGAGGGTTCCAGTTTGGTCTTGCTCCCTCTACTGAGCATTGAGCTCTTCCTGCAGGCCCTGCTGACCAACATCAGCCCCCCACCCACCACCTCTGAGGCGAATGCTTCCCTCAGAGTTCTCCATCAGCCTCCCCTTGTTGTCCTTTGGTGGCTGGACATCCGTGGCTTCTCTGTCTGACTGGCTGGGGACCTGTCTGGTCCTCCAGCTCTCCTCCCCAGATGTCCAACTGCCCAGCTCCTCCTGAAACCAGAAAAGCCTGTGTCCATGCTGCCTGTTACTACCAGACCCAGTCAGCAGAGACAGGGATTAAACCTTTATGGTCGCTTTATTCAGATGGCTGGGATCTGAGAAGACAGCAGGCTTGTACCCTAACAGAATGTCTTAAATTGTATTATAAGCAGGCCCTTCCTATAAGGAGAAAAAGGGTACAGGTAAGGGGTTTGGAATTAAGGAAAATGCTAATGAGATAAAAACTGCAGCTTCTTTCTTTGTCCTAGGTGGAGGTCTTGTGACCTGGGCGGAGGGTCTTTGTGACCTGGGTGGAGGTTTCCTTACCCTGGAGCCAAGGTGGGTCATTCCTCCATTTCCTAAAAGGATAGCTTTTTACATATGTTGATTACTAAGCTTATTAACTGGAGTCCAGGTGTGTCATTCCTTCAGTTCCTGAAACAATAGCTTTTTACATACTTAATCACTACACTTCATTGGCTGTTACCTGAAACTAAAATTTTCCAACATTTGAGGCCCCCCTTCACTCGCACATACTCCGTAAAGTCTAATTTCAACAATGGATTCTTTATTCCCTGGTTCCTAGAATTCAGCGTTACTGATTGAACCCTGACGGAAATAAGCATCACTACCACCACCCCTGTCCTCCCTTTCAGAATATATGTTAGTCGACCTGCCTGTGTCCTTGCCCACTGCTAGCACTGTTGCAGGGCCCCAAACCATTTGGCCTGATTTACCGCGCTCGCCTCCTAGCCCTTCCACCCTACTTCCAATCTGTTCAGTTTGCTCAGTCTGCTCGCCAGGCTGCATTCCTCTTGGAGCCACAGAGGTGATCCAACTGCCTAAGGCTTCTCACTGGCTTGCTCTGGGCGAGATAAGCTCCCCAAAGCATTTGAGAAATCTCTGTCTCCTTGGCTTCAGCTGACCTCTCCTCACAGCTCCCTCACCCTAAGCCGGTACTGTGTAGAGACAGGAAACCAATCTTCACCCGCTTGGTAGGAAATGCTATTGGATACCTTTAATCGGAATGTCTTCTTATTCAATTGCTTTTAAATTCACACCACAGACGCATGTACTGCATATTCATTTCCAGCAGCGGTGTCAGCCCCTGTGGTGGGCAGGGAGGCCTCCTCTGCCGATGAATACTGGGTCTCCTGCGGTTCCATCTTGCAGAGTTGCCTGGGGGGCTCATGTCTTTCCTCCAGGTGCAGCTCTCAGGCTGAGTGGTGATGAGGGCAGTAGGAAAATCCCCTTACAGAAGAAGTTAAGCAGTGACTATGTCAACTTTTTTTTTCCTAGGGAAAACATATTCTATATGGAATGCTTCCCAAAGGGAAAATGAGGTTCTTTCTCCACATGAGTCCTCAGCAACTTGTCTCCCAAGGTGTATTTGTTGTCGGTTGATTTTGCTCATTTTATTAAGTGATGATCTTACTGATGTTGTTTTATTGTTTTAAAGACTTATTTTACTAGCCCTGGCTGATAGTTCAGTGGATGGGTGTCGTCCTGAGAACCCAAAGGTGGCTGGTTCAATTCCCTAGTCAGGGCACATAACCAGGCTGCAAGCCAGGTCTCCAGCCAGGTCCTTAGCTGGAGGCAGGTGAAAGGCAACCATACATAGATGTTTCTTTCCCTTTCTTCCTCCCTCCCTGCCCTCTCTCTAAAAATAATGAAAAAAATCTTAAAAAAAAGAGAAGAAAAGAAAAAAAAGACATGTCATACTTTATTTGATACCCACTTAATGCATTATTCTTTTTAATAATATTTAAACAATAAAAAAGTATGTAGAGGAAGAGCAAAGGTCTCCCTTTCCTTAAGGTAACCACTGCCAAAAATTGGGAATGGATTGTTCTAGACTGGTTTCTATCCATTTTTCATACATAAATGAAAACATAGGCACAATCTGTTTCTAGATTAAGGTTTATTTTGCATACAGTCAACTGCACAAATTCTAAACGTACAACTTGATACATTTTTAGATAAAAATATATTTGTTGACTCCACTACCTCTGGTCCTTTATAGAAAGAGTTTGTCAACCTCTGTCCCACCCTACACCTCAGCAGACCCATTTACGCTATAGAAACTACTATGTGTATTATATACCAAGGGACATGCATTAAAGCAGTTATAGTAGTGCAGTTGATAATCACAAAAACTGGAAACAACCCAACTAACTATTGCTGCAGGGTAAACTACCATAAAATCGAGGTGACTTAAACCCACATACATTTAGTTATCTCCCAATGTCGGTGGGTCAGGAGTGCGGGCACAGCTTTGGGTGGGGTGGTATTGCAGGGCTGCACTCAAGTTGGTGAGGACAGGTTCACATCTGGAGACTCAACTGGCGCGGGATACCCTTACAAGTTGTAACAACAATAACAATACAAATCCTCGTACATCTTTCCACAGGGTAAATTCCTAGTGGTGGAATTCCTTGGTCCGTGACTAAATGAATTTTGAACTTTTCAGATTTTTCTCAACAACACTTTCCTGAGGACATACTAATGGCAGGCACAGTTTTTAGCAGCAGGGATTCCATGTGAAGGAAACGGATTCCTCCCCTCAAGGAGAACATGTTCAAAATACCATCACCTATACATTTTATATCACTCTACACCATTTTCGAGAGTTTTATTTCTTCTATCCTGATTAATAATGGGAATAAAACAACGGACCTTTACTGCTCTTCCTTTGGCGTTTTAAAATAAGAGAGAGGCTCATGTCTTTACAAATATTTGTAGGGCATTAAACTTTCTCTTTCTCTGAAGCTGATGACTCAGCTATTGCTTTTCCTGTTGTTGCTGATCTTTTTCTCATTGATTAGGACCCAGTCTTTTACAATAAAGTAAACTTTTAACATGGCTTCCTTTTCTCTGTTGTTTGGATTTTCTTAATAAACATGAATAATTTGTCTAAAAGAAATAAAACTACTTTAAAAATATAAGTAGCGAAGAAGGGCAAAAGGGAAGAAAGAAATTGGCACAACTGTAACAGGATAAACAATAAAAACAAAAATATTATTCATTGGGGAAAAATAAGTAGCTAATGTTGGAGGAAAGGGACAAAGTGGGAGGAGTGACACTAGACAGAATCAAGACTGACTCTAAAGATACATTAATCAAGACAGTATAGTATTGATGAAAGAGTAGACAGATAGATCGATGGAACAGAGTAGAAAGCCCAGAAATAAACCTATAGAGATACAGTCAGCTATTTTTTGACAAGGGAGAAAAATAATTCAATGGAGAAAAGGTAATCTTTACAACCAATGATGCTATAATGACTGGAAATTCACAGGTAGATAAACAGAATCTAGACATAGATCTTACAGTTTTCACAAAATGAACTCCTGATGATTTAAATAGCTAACACAAAACTATAAAACTTCTAAAAGATAACACAGTGATTCATTTTGCTTCGGTGAGTCGGATTCTTATTATTTGAAACTTTTGAATACATTCACCAGCCTTTTTTCTCATGTTTCTGTTCTTTTCTTGCCTCTTCCCCATGGGAATACATCCATGAGCTTGTCATTCACCCAGCAAAGATCAATCAACCTCCTGTGGCTCTGTGACCAGGTGGCCAGACTAGTAAACAGGGAAGGTCGATCTCTCAGGTAGGCTGTCCTTGTGCAGCTTAAGCCTGCTTGTGAATGTCAAGTTTACTAGGTTTCACAATTGTGATCGTAAAACTTAAAGCAGCAGGCACCTGCCCTGTGGAAGAGAGTTATATTTAGTAGTCCTTTAGGAGCTGGATATCACTGAGATGTCTGGTATAGGCTGTTATTCTGTGAGGGTTTCTGGGCCTGCAGCAGAGAAAATGGAGGGGGTGGTTTGCTGACAGTTTTTATAAATACCCCAGTATTTATTTAATGGCAGAAACACAGTGAGAGAACACACAGAGCATTAGAGGAAGGAGCACAACTTAGCTCCATTCATCCTCTGGGCCCAGGACCAAGCACTGCTAGTTTGTTCTGAGGATCGCTTCTGGGGCCAGCTGCAACCCTGTGTCTGGGGAAGTCACCTGCATGCCTGCTGGAGGGGAAGGAAGGAAGGAACAAGAAACAATGATGCCTTTATTAAAAGCCAAGGTTTTTTTATTTGTTTGTTTTGTTTTGATTTTTAAATTTATTTTCCAGTCATGTCACTCCTCTGCTTAAAACTTTTAGAAAGAGGGACGGGAGGGAGAGAGGGAGAGAAACACCAATGTGTGGTTGTTTCTCATGTGCCCCCAACTAGGGACCTCACCCGCAACCCAGACATGTGCCCTGACTGGGAATCGAACCCACAACCCTTTGGTTCACAGGCTCCAGGCCGGTACTCAACACTGAGCCACACCAGCCAGGGCTATTTGTGTGACTATTTAATTTATGTCTCTCCAGTTCTGTGTTGCTTGCCTCATTTTTACCTCAGAGCCAATTGTAGATATGCCTGCCCTTTAAGAAGAGTTCTGTAAATATTTGTTAAATAAATAAATAAAATAAGTGTTTGAGCACTTAAATATTTAGTTTTTAGCAAAGGGAGTGAGAAAGATCTTGATTCTTTCCTTCTTCCTCAGTTGTTAGCAGTGCCTTAGTCTGAGCATACGGTACATGCCCCCCAGGCTGGCAATGGGAAGGCTAAGAGGAGAGTAGAAACCAGAAACTCTTAGACTGTTGGAAACTTGGCCACCAAGCAATCTTACCCTCTACAACTGTGCTGTCCAACGTGGTAGCCTCTAGTCACATGTGTGTTTTAATTTAAACTAGATAAAATTAAATAAAATTAAAATGTCAGTTTATCAATCTCACTTGCCACATTTCGCATCCTCAACGGCCACATGCAGTCAGTGGCTTCCACACTGGACAGTGCCAATTTTGAACCTTTCTTATCACAGAAAGTTCTGTTGAATAGTGCTTCCTGCTCTAGAATGAAAAATCTCTTCTGTCCAGAACAGGACAAGGTCAAAGAAGAAAGACCACTTTTCTATCTCCTTTTAATTCGGAAGGCAGGGAGAGACCCTTCATTACAATGATCATCTTATTACTTTGATACCAGGTGCTACAGCTAAAGCTGTTTCATTTGTACATGAAATCCCTAGGTGCTCCTTATTAGGGCTTTTATGAAGATGAAGTTAGTTAGTTACAACACAGGTCCAGGCCCTTAGTCGACTCTATAAATGGTAGCCACCATCCTTGACAGCTGAAAATTAAAGTCATTAGGAGCAGGAGAGATTCTGGTGCAAGTTCCTTATGGTTAAAATGGGGAAAACAACATCATTATTAGTAAGAAATAGACAGGATATTTTGCAAAAATGGCTTAGCACAGTGCCTGGCAAGTACCCAAAAAACGGTTAGCTATTCTTGCTTTATTATTGTTGAGTGCTATATAAGATACGAATTTCTCATGAATCAACTCAGAAATTGGACTCCAGCTGTTAAACCATTCCAGGTATGTGCCTGAAGATGTGTGGATATGGCTAGTACCACTAGTTTCCTGAAACTTTCATTTGATTTTTGCTGAAGGCAGGCAGACCAACCTGTAAGTCAAACTGTTAGCAAGTCAATTAAATTCCCCTTGGTCACATTCACAGTTCTAAGATGCCCATGTCTTCTCATCAGGTCAAGATGCGCCTCACATAGGCTACATGTCAGAGAAGTGTTGGTTATCTTAAAAAACTGAACTTTACCTAATTTTTCTATTTGGAAAACAACTAGTTTCTTCTAAGGTCTCCTGCCAGCTCTGCGGGCTCTGTTTGTCCTCATCAGATAACCAAATTTCAAATGGGATATGTATGTTTGTATTTGGAGGATGGAGAGTGGGAAACAAGGGAGGAAAATGATGTTTGATCTGATGTCAAGAATAAAGCAAGACCCCTGGCTGGTAGTACAGTGGATAAGGTGCCGGCCTGCAAACCCAGAGGTTGCTGGTTCAAGTTCCCAGCCAGGGCACATAACCAGGTAGCAAGCCAGGTCTCCAGCCAGGTACGTGGCTGGAGGCAGGTGAAAGGCAACTGTACATTGATGTTTCTCTCCCTCTCTGCCTCTCTCCCTTCCTCTCTCTCTGGAAATAATAAACAAAAATCTTTAATAGTAAAAAAAGAATAAAGCAAGGGAGGAAAAGGGAGGTAGCAAAAAGGGATCCCTAATAGTTAAGGAATACCCATCATTTGCCAGATGCATTTTTTCCTTGTAGATTTTCTTTTTCTTATGATCTTTCTTTTTCCTTCTTTTACATTTAACTTTTATTTTCTTTCTTTCTCTTTTTTTTAAGATTTTATTTATTATTTTTAGGGAGAGAGGGGAAAGGAGAGAGGCAGAGAGGGAGAGAAACATCAATGTATGGTTGCTTTTCACCTGCCACTAGCTATGGACCTGGTTGGAGACCTGGCTTGCAACCTGATTATGTGCCCTGGCTGGGAATTGAACCAATGACCTTTGGGTTCACAGGCTGGCACCTTATCCACTGTGCCATCAGCCAGGGCTGCATTTAATTTTTTTTTTTTCTTTTAATTTTATTGTTGTTGTATTACATCCATCCCTTTTTTTCTCCCCTCTGTCCCCCTCCCCATCCACCCTTTCCCCCCAAAGTCAATCCCACCTGTTGTCCATGTCCATGGTTCCTTTATACTAGGTTCTTGTCTAAGCTGCTCCCCTTCTTTGCCTCTGCCTCCCCCCTCCCCCCTACCCCTTTCCTCCTGACCAC